>JAGPOY010000862.1:9837-30004 GCA_018983105.1 Silene uniflora
ATAGCGGAGTTTTTAACGTGTGCTCTTATAATCCTAAATAAAGAGAAAATATTAAAAATCTTTTGCTAAATATCGTATAAAAATGAGTTAATCAAAATTCTGGTTTCGTTAATTATTTATCTTATACATTTATTTTATTTCCGATCATTTTTTCTTTTACCAAAGGCGGAGTTAGTAAATAGATATACATTAAAGATGGTATTGACTAACTATCGTATAAATGAGTTAATCATTTTTTTTCTTTTACCAAAGCCTATATTTTTTGAATTCAATAAATTATTATTTTATGATTTTTGGTCGTACTTTTTCGGAATTTAATAACTTTTTTCTTAAAATTGAAACAAAAAAATTCGTTTTCTTTCTGATTTAACTAATTTTAACAATCCATGTTTTTCTTCTATTTCTCCCGTTATTCTGAAATCTCGAATAGTTTTCTAATTTTTTTCATTAACTTACATGTAATTGGGGGTTTTTCATAATTTTGATTTTAAAATCATAAAAAAAATGTAGAATAGGAATAGGAAATTAGGAATTGAGTTGATGAGAGAGGGTAATTAATTAGAATAGGAAACATGTGGGGACCCACATGTAGAATAAATCTCAAAACTCATCGACCAATCAGAATGCTTGAAAATACTCGGCTTTTATATACTTTAGATATGGAGATTTATATTATATACAATAAATTATTAATATATGGTACTTGCATAAATGTGTATGGTACACCAAACTCATGATAATATAGAACGTGGTTATTTGTTAGGATGAAGACTAGAAATGAATAGAGATTATATGATTTAATATTTTATAATTTTGAATTTATCACATGTGAATAAAAGAGGTAGAAAAAAAAAAGGTGAAATAATGGGATAATGGGGATGTTTATATATAACCAAAATCCAGTCTTATATACTCCTCTCAAGTCCTACTATGTTATGCATCAATCACAATCATTCAACAAGCATTAAGACAAGGACATACTCCTATATGGAGTATCATGTATTTTAAGGGCCCCAATGAATTAATATTACTCCTCCTTAGAACAAATTGAAGCAAAATTATATTATTATTATTATTATTACTATTATTATTAAAATAAAGAGTTAAATAATAGTTATATTATTATATATAGTATGATGATATCAAACTCAATACGCATAATTATTATAAATAAATTTTCAAAATAGAAATCAACAGTAGACCTTGTTAATTAAGAAGCTAAGACTAGTCATGTACTCATGTTATTAAATTGATCATATTTTCGTCTTATTATAAAGTCGAGTAATTTTGTTAGTAGCCTATTTAATTAACAAATTAATTTTTTTTTTCTAAAAGTATCATAAATGCGAATTATTATCAAGTTGTAAATCGTGTCATATTAACAACCTGGTAATGAAAAAATAGAATTTCCGTGTCAGATTTTCAAATTAACTCAACTAAATGAATACTTCGTCTTCCTAAATCTTTATGCACGTCGAAAAACAATCTAGTCTAAAGCAAATTAGCCCAAAAAAACGTCAATAACTTCTAAAATCACACTATTCATACATGTCACCGTTTCTACAGGCTGAATTCAATGAACGAGACAACTCATAAACAACCCCGTTTCGATTCCTAATAAAAGAAGAGGGCCCCAATGACCACCCATGCGCACGCAGCTTAATTTGGCCTTGTCCCTAAAACCAAACCCCTCAAAAAAACACATCTCCCTTCTTTAAGACCTAACCCTAACCCAACTCTCCCAAAACTTCTCTCTTCTTTTCTTACACTCCCAACCCAATCTTCCTCAACTTCCTTAATTAAATCCCTCTCTTAATTCTCCCAAACCCTTACCAAAATACAACTAAATAATCAAAAATATAAACAATAACCTAACATAATCTAACCTAATAATCTAATAAATTTCTTACTTTTCTAGCAAATTTTACGTGAATTTGACCATGAAAAACCCAACAAATATTTTGTATGAATTTATAAGATTATTTAGCTGATTTCTTCAGCCATAAAATAATCATCTTTTTTATTTATTTTTTGTCAATTTTCCTTGTTTTAAGCTTTAATTTTCTTAAATTCATAAATTGGTTGAATATGGATCCAGTAACAGCTCATGGAAGACCTTTACCACCTCCTTTTCATACTAATCTTCATCTAAATCCGCATCAATTTCATCACTTTCAACAGCAACAACAGCATCAGCAGTTTCATCAACAGCAGCATCAGAGCTCCGAGGCGGAGCAAAGTGGGAGTAGTAGTGATTTGAAGCATGGCTTGAAACGAGAAAGGGACGACTCGGGTATTGATAGTAAGGCTCTTACTAATGTTGGTGACGGTGAAGATGGCGGAGGTGGAGGTGGAGGTAGTGGTGGGGAGATGCATAGGCGGCCTAGAGGCCGCCCTGCAGGCTCCAAAAATAAACCTAAACCACCTATTATTATAACTAGAGATAGCGCTAACGCGCTTAGATCTCATGTTATGGAGGTCGCAAATGGGTGCGACCTTATGGATAGTATTACTAACTTTGCACGCAGGAGACAGCGAGGGGTTTGTATCTTGAGTGGGACCGGGACTGTGTCGAATGTGACATTGAGGCAACCCGGTGCACCAGGGGCGGTCGTGACCTTACATGGAAGGTTTGAAATATTGTCCTTATCTGGGTCGTTTTTACCGCCCCCAGCTCCACCTGCAGCTTCAGGGCTTACTATATACCTTGCTGGAGGGCAAGGTCAAGTAGTTGGGGGCGGTGTTGTGGGACCGCTCCTTGCATCTGGGCCAGTAGTCATCATGGCCGCCTCCTTTGGGAACGCGGCCTATGAAAGATTACCACTCGAGGAGGATGATGGGAGTGGGGCACAGATGCAAGGGGTGGGTGGCCCAGGTGGTGGAGGTGGGCTAGGCTCACCGCCATCAGGAGGAGGAACTGGAGGTCAAAACATGGGCAATGATCTGAGTAATAACGGAGGTGGTGGGAGCGGTGGAGGAGGAGGAAGCGGTGCTGGAGCTGGAAGCGGAGGATTACTACAAGGGTTGCCTCCAAATTTGCTGAATTCATTGCCACCAGAAGCGTTTTGGGGTACTCCTCCTAATCGACCTCCTTATTGATCATGATCATGAGATGAATATCATCATCTATGCAAATTTATTACTTGGATTTTTAATGTTTTTTAAGTTTGAAACTTTGGAAAAATTATTATTAGTAGCAAAGAATGTTCATCCATCCACATCTTAATCTTCAACCTTACCTTTAGCTAGCTTTCCTTTAATTATTCCTCCAACTTTTTTTTTCTTGTTATTTTGCTTTTGCTATTTCTATGGGAGGAGTATTTAGTAGCTAGCTATGTTTGTCTTTGGTACATTAATTTTTCTTGTTTTTCTCCCTTTAATTTCCTTTGATTTTGCAACAATTTGGGTTATCTTATCAATGAATTTCATGGGTTTTGCTTGGAATGTACAAAACTTTCATAAAGATTCCATTAGTGTAAGAAAAAATAAGTCTTAATTGACATCCCCAATCTCTTTTCCCCTTGTATATATTTACTCAATTGCAATGCGAGGTCTTAGACAAATGGTTAAGACGGATCAATTGATACATAGTCAATTGCTATTTAGCTATATATCTTAGGTCTTAGGTCCAATTCTCTAATTCATATGCGACACCATTATGCCAGTGCCTCAGTGTCATTACGATTCCTGAGGTAAGTAAAAGTAAAAATTGCTGTGAAAATTTTAGAACTAATGTTACTATGTTAAGAGTGTAGGAAAATGAGGAGTAAAAGAATGAGCAGACCAAAATTACTGTATTGACATGCAACTCTAATTAAAAATTACTTTTCACTTTTTTCTAATTAAAAACTAAAACAGTCTTAAGTTATGATTATCAACATAATTTGCTGACAAACCGTGAGCTTAGAAATTAGCACTTTCTAGTGCTGGAGGAACAGGCAGGTATGGGCTTGACACACATAATTAAGTTTGTTTTCTAATTTTTTAATGTTTTATTTTTTTTTAAAAATTGCATGACACTTATTATTTCATTATATGTTCCCTTTTATTATGACCTACTCCCTCTGTTCCATTGAAATGTTTACACTTTCTTTATTTTGTGAGGGGGAAATAAAGGAAGTGTAAACATATGACTGGAACGGAGGGAGTACTATTTTAGCGCCTCTTGGATAGTCCTAGTCTAAATGACGGTTCATATTAGTCGACCCAAATTATTGTTAACAAAGTTTCTGTTGTTGTTGTTGGATAGTTCTAGTCCAAGATCACATTGCAACAAGTAGATCTAATATCGTAAATTGTGAGTATAAATCATTAGATATTCAAAAAGTCTTGCTGAAGACGGGTCAGATCTTGCAACGGGTAATTTGTGAGAGGAAATGGGTAGAGGGGACAAGGTGGGCACCCCCATGTGCTCCCCCACCCACATCTCATGGGTATTTAGTGAGAGAAAATGGTATTCGTCTTCATTTGTGACGGATATGATGTGTCATCAATGAGATTTTGTGTTAGATATTTGAATCGGAATAGGTTAATATTAAGGAATTTTGAATACTCGACTCGTCACATTTGTTGATTTTTTGCGTGTTTTTTTCTTTAATATAACTCACCGTGTCTGTAAAAAAAAATAAGTTTTAACTAATGACCGACTTCATATGTTACATTCGATAGCAATTCAATTACAATTATTAGTTATATATACTCAACATTATTATGTCAATTGGGCACATAAATATTGACCACAAAATCCTAATTATATTAATTTTTGACAAAATTAAAATATTATTTTCTGATATTTGGGTAGAGCATATCGAACCACAAGCATCCTTAATTGGGAACACAATGCAAGATAGAAAATAAAAAAGAGGAAGGTGGGCCAAGAAGTGGTAAATGTAGTGGTAAACTGGTAATGATTTAATGGGTCTGAATTCTGATTGAATTCTGAGTGAAGATTGCAGAGACGAAGGTGTTGTGATAATCAGTGCAGACATTGGTTACTGTATTAACACGTGTGTTGGCTGTTGCTCTCTACTCCCAACTGAAGAAAACAAATCGAGTCGAAAACAAATTATAGAGTAAGACGGTATTACGACAACTTTACGAAATATATACATATATATGCACTGTGCCAAACATATTATTTATTGCCCGTTTCTGAGTGAGATGCTTTAACATAAACTCGTAATTTGTTATCAATTTTTTGTATACTACGAAGTATACAATAATTACTTGTAAAAGTTAGGTTTTTTTAATCAATTGTAACGTTGTAAATTGCAGCGCAAAAGAATTCAAGATTTTATCGCAATGATAGTTTTCGGAAGTTTATGTTTGAACTGAACCCAAATTGTCTGAATTTGATGTCCGTCATACGCGTAATTAGCACTGTGTTGTCGAACTCATACAGTTGTTCGACAGTCGATTGCAAGTATTTGAGGAACAGCATAGCCATCGCCAAGGGGAAGATCGGGTGAGTGCATCAATAAACAAAGTACAAGGTCTGTGGTCTTTCCACAGTAAAGCAAATGACTAGCAGGAAAATTACTCTTTACTTGTTCGCTGTAAAATAAAATAATTCGGTATTGCAATTTGCAACCCCCTCTATTCAGCAGTCCTTACTTTCTAAACTTTGGCACGACGATGAAGCAGCTTAACAATCCATTTTTGCAACTTACAAAATACAAGGTATTGCAAGTTTTGCAACGTCATATGTAGCAATTATTTTTTTTTTTAAATCTTTGGCACAACCATGAACCTCCTTCCTGATAGACCACAAAACCACCACGAAATCACACACAAATTTGAGTACTAAGAAGCTAGTACATTTTGATTGATTCATGATCAATGGTTTAACACCAAGTTCCACACGAACACGAGTTAAAGCGATTTGTCACTACCCAAACTCAGTTCAAAGACAAATAACCGGTATATTGACAGAACAACTAACAAAAAAATTAGAACATCAACCTCGGCCTGCACAACTACGCCTTTAATCACACAGATGTGCAGGGCGAGGTTGATGTTCTAATTTTTTTGTTAGTTGTTATTTGTCTTTGAACTGAGTTTGGGTAGTGACAAATCGCTTGAACTCGTGTTCGTGTGGAACTTGGTGTTAAACCATTGATCATGAATCAATCAAAATTTTTGTTAGTTGTTCTGTCAATATACTCCGGTTATTTGTCTTTGGACCAAGTTAGGGTAGTGACAATCGCTTATCCAACGGAGTCTTCTTGGGTATCATCATCGTCCTCATCCATTACATCCTCGTCTTCAACCTTTTCAGCCTGTGTCTCATCATCTGACCCAGCCCCTCCATCCATTGGTACAATCTCTTTGCTAGCTTCAATGCATTCATCATCGGTTTCTGAGTCTGAGTCAGGAATCTCAGTGTTCATCTCTTCAGAATTCTTAATGACGGCATTTCCAAACTGCTCCTTCACATCCGGGGCCAAGATCCCAATCATATTACTCAATGCTTGGCGTTCAACATCTGAATGGATTTTCGAAGCAAGAGCGCTGTTTTGAGACTCAGCAACTTCTTGTGATTTAGAATCAGGCACAACTATATGGGCTTCTCTATCATCATTGTGTAAAGATTCATTGTCACCATAAACCGATGGAGCCGTGTCTGCTGCCCAGCTCCCGGCGACTTCCGATGCCAAAAGATCTTCAGTCCTGATGAGAGCAAGTTCTGGGTTGACAGAAGCTTTCTCAGATTCCTCTCTTTGAGTAATGTAAGACTGATTATGGTTTTGCTCACAAAGAGCCTCTTGCTCGGTTTCTTGAACATTTGTGTCATCCTCAATTGGCAATGTTTCCCCAGCTTGATTACCGGACTTGTCTAAATCCATATTTCTTTCACCATCCACACCCGGACTTTCAGTATCGAGAACACGTTCGGTCCCATCACCGTACCCCTCGCAAATAGGAGCAGTGCCTACACCATCAATGTCCGAACCAAAACCACATTTTACCAGGCAATCATCATTTGGAAATTGGGCTTCTTGGGTGTTTTCGTCATCTGGGCTTCTAACATCACATTCATGCTTCTCTGTTGCACTGCCTTCATCAATGGACATCTCGGCACCACCTCGGTCAGTCTTTTGAGCTGAAGCAGTAGGACACAGGTTACTTTTGTACCCTATGGCCTCCGTGACTCCAGGCGCTTCACCACCAACAGTTCCAGAAACTGTGTGAAGAGAAAACCCATCATTCTCATAATTATCTTCATCTTCTAGAGTCCTCTGCATTGCCTTTAGTTGTTCCTGCTGTTTTGAGAAAAGCTTCTGGATCTCTTCTGTCGTGGAGTAAAATGCCCGCAATTGAGTTTCCCTGAGAAGAAAAAAGAATAGTGTCCTCTGATCAGAATTCAGAATAACAAAGCAGGCAACATGAGACCAGAACCACCTGGGAATGTTCACTACTGTGGAACAGCTCCAAGCCATTAAAAGCGCAATTATGAAATAAATAAATATAAATGAAAACTGTGAAATATAAATGGATTGATCAATCACTTCAATGGAAAAAATCACCACGGATCCGGTGAACAGGTCATATGATTTAAATCAGGGAAGATTTACCATATGGAGATAAAGAATCACTAAATTGATAGTCACACCAAATTTGTGGTATGAAAGTCATTCACATAACTACAGATATTCCAAGTTGAAACAAAGAAGAGAATCGTATGGTTCAAGATCCTACCGAAGCATGATTTTTTCCCTAGCGCCCTTTAGCCTTTGTCTCTCAGATTCAAGATCCCGCATAGCCCCATTTATCTCCAGTTCAAGAGCAGATACCTTGGCCCATGCTTCTTCCCGAGCTGCCTGCTACCACCATTAGAATAAAACCTCTACTTATAATTATATCAACATCTACGTCTAAGATTAAAAATATGTATTCAACGAGCAGATTAGAACTCCCAACTCATAGCAGTTAAAATTGTACATAAACACCATCAGCAAAGAAGCCAAGGTCAGAAGTCAAGACTAGCAAAACCACAAATCTGAAGCAACCTTTAAAATCAATGCATCATACAAAAAAGAAATGCGAGTATTTTACAATTTTATCATGTGTTCAGCGTATATGTTTAGATTTCACTTTTATCAGAAAGTTTTTATTGTATAATACTACCTCCGATTCTTAAGAATTACCCCCCAATTGTTTACAAAACACGGCATGTCGAAAATAGGATGAGATATTTACAAAACACACAAATAAGCATGTCTTTGTACCTTTTCTTTGTCGAGTTCTCTACTCATTGTGTTCATTTCAACTTCCAGTTCTTCCACCCGCTGAAAAAACAGTGCGTTAGAAAGCCAAATCAACTACAGTAGCAAATAAGCACTATCCGGTAATAACAATGCTATGACAGATAAAATAGAGGACAAATGAGAAAAAAAGCGTACTTTTTTCCTGGAGGCAGAGGCCTGCTGTTCTTCAAATACTTGGGCCTCAAGTTGACGAATCTTGTTCTCAGACAAAACTAATTTTTTTCTTGATTCCTCCTGTACAAGAGAAATGATAATCAGCAGGAATTCATTCCCATTTAAAGTGTCCCAAGTGACTATTGACGTATACTCTCACTGAAGATCCACATGACAACTAATATCACCCAAACAAATTTGATTAGAACTATTTCAAAATTTTACACCAGTTGTTCATTTAGCTTACACGTTTAATGTTTTTCAAATGTCTCACTAAATTGGTTGCCCTTTTATTGTGATGCAATTAGTGATGCAATTCCTCATTATGGGTTATCTGAGAACAACTTCTCACAACTGTTAAGAAAGGGGTAAGGCTGCATACTTTTTACCCCACCATTAATGGAACAATTGCTGCACCAATATGATGTTGTAGTAGCATTATACTAAGACGTACTTGCTTTAACAAGAGAAGCTAGATGTGAAGAAAGGAGTTTTTCCTATAACCGAAAAGGCCCATACCAATTTAGATCTCAGACTCTCCACCAACGATGAGCTTTCCTTTTCTGATTCCTGAGATAATATATAATACGAAGATTAGTCCTCTTAAAGAATGAAATTACAGGTGACGGGCATTGGAAAGGACTTGTGAAAACCTGAAATTTATTTATAACTTCTTGCAGCTCCCTTTCTCTCCTTAAAGAGACATCTGATGCTCGCTTCAATTCCTCTTGAGCCTCAGATGCAACCCTCTGTACAGCAGATTTTAGATCAACAGCAGCCTTTTCTCGTTCTTCTTTTCTCATATCACGCTCTTCATCTAATTGGGTTTTCAGTTCAGCAATAGCTGTCTTTTGGCTGAAAAAAGCAAATAACAGAAGAACATTAACCACCTTTCCCAGCTAGTATTATAATATCTTATCCTATCATAAAGTAGCATGGCAAGCCAATTCTAAGGCATATCAGGAATGCTGTTCTTAACTACATCTTCAGGCACAGACAAAGTCGATCAGCTAGAAAGCATCATCAACATCCTAATAATATTAAATCTTAGTTTCAGCCCACGGTGACGCTGCCTAATGTCTCTAAATGCGAATAAAATTGACTCATAAATGCAGTAAAAAACATTTACAAAGCGGTTGCTTTTGGTGTCCAGACCTTGATTTAACATCATACACGTGAATTGTTGTCCTCTATAACATAATATCTTGTAGACAAACCTCAAATAACACATGATGCTAGCACCACCGTATTTCATCCCTGTCAATTTGTATATGCTTTTTCCTTGGTGTAATTTACCTTTTAATGATCTCATTAGCTTCTGTGCAAGACTGCAAAGCGGAAGCAACTCTCACATTAAGGTCTTCAATAGTATGCTTCTGTTCAGCTGATGCTTTATTGACCTCAGTTAGTTTACTTTTTGTAGTTTTAAATGACTCGTTCAACTCATTCAATTGAACAAGGTATGGCTTGGAGATTGAATCTCTCAGCTCTTCCATTTCCTGCAAAAAAAAAAAAAAAATACATAAGGAACAAGAGCTAGGTGATGCAGAAAGCCTGAAAGTCAGTAATCAACCTGTAAGAATGAATACACCGAAAATATGGCAAAGAACTGCAAAAAGGTTGAAGGAAAAAAGTGCAAATAGAAGATTTGAAAGCCCACTAGAGGTGAGAAATGTACAAGTTTAAGTGGTACACTTTTCTTGACAATGCATATTCCCTTGTAGAATGATTAACAGAACACACTGAAAGAAAGCACAAATAGCATACCCTAACTAAGAAACATAGCCCAAGTAGCTCAAACAAGCAGATTCAAGCAACAAAAATACTTTTTCCTGTAAAAGAAGTGTGAAAAGGAGTTCCAGTGTATAGGATTCTGTGAGCATACATTTTGGTGATGCTCAATAGCTTCACGATTCTCATTTTTCAATTCATCGATGGTACGAACTTGATTTTCCAATTGCTTCCTGAGATCCTACAACATCCCCAAAAAAGAAGTTAAAGGAGAAGGTAAGAAGGCCTACCATAGCTGTCTCAACTTTCACATGCGAATGCAAATGAAGCTCTTAAGCAATCTTATTTCTAGAGAATATGCAAAAAAAAATGAAGACAATAGGAAATAAACAGTAATAGTTTTCTGAGGGTACCTCATTTGAACGTTGTAGGCTCCGAAAGTCATTAAGAGAGATAGGGCCTTCAGGTGCACCAAGACCAATGCCTTTAGGTCTTTTGTTTTCGGGGGTTGATTCCTCTGGAGAGAAAATTATGACAACTGATTAGTTTATTTCAAGATAAAGCACCCTCCTCAGAACGAAGTTGAACATGCATGCTTGTAAAAGAGTATCGGTAAATAAGCTGCTGCATTCAAGAAGCCATGTGGATACTATAAGAACAAATAGCTGGGAGTGACTATACCTGCTTTCCTCTTCAATACGTTAGCATTAGAAGATGGTATAGACGACGAGACTTCGCGATAAACAAAAGCTATTGCTTGCTCTACATGCAAAATCACAAAGAATAGGCCATCAGAACGCATTCTGATAAATGAAAAACATACTCATTTTCTTTAGACAAAAGACAGAAAGAGGATGCATAACTACATCTAGCATCAATTCAAACATCGGAAATAAGCTTTTCACATGTACAAAGCTACTGCTAAAGCAAACTTCACTAACAAAGCACAAAGTGATGTCCTTAATTTTTTGGGCAGAACATGAAAACCTTGCATCACATAAACCAGACAGTTTCTGTGAATGACACCAGTTTCCAGTTCAAGGAAAGATAGTAGGTCCAGATAACCAAACCACATATACACTGTACAGCGATATAACTTTCTGTGTTTCCCCTGTCTCGAAAATTACATCCTGGCATTTTCAAGACAAATAACAGCTAAAAAGATTTATATTTTTATAGCAGCAAGTGACTAATCTGTGATTACCGTGTTGAGGTGGTGCTGCAAAAGAAATGATATCACCATGACATAGCTTGGCCTCAAACTTAGTGTGCCCTCGCTTCAATCTCTCCCAGTTGAGATATGTGCCATTGGTGCTGAGGAAATTCGAGAGCACAAAATTTTAGAAGCTTTCAACTTCTCATTTAAAGTAAATTTCTAAGGTCTTTAGAAGAAAAGTTTTTCTAGAAGTTAAATGATTAAGGTTATAGGAGCTTTGCCTTCAAGCACACTCCTCAAAATACAAACCTAGTATCTTTAAGGAAGGTACTGTTGCAAAAACCGGATGGACTTTCTACATCTTCCTTGGGAACTACTTTCCTGGAAATTTCACAGTGGCGTTGGCTAACTGCAGCAGATTCTAACTGAAAGCGTACATCCTCCACTAGTCTTCCTAATATGTGCACATCAGCAGTCAAAAGAATGTTTATTCCCTGCAGGTCAACATTAAATGTCATCTGCCAGATTCATAATAAAACAACAATCCAACACAAATGATTTACATCATGCACTTAAATGTTTTATATCATAATCAACACTGTAGTACAGAGTATAAAAATAGTCCAGTTTTATACAAAGATAATGAATAACATGAGAGAACTAGACAGAACTATGCATGCATTCCAAAGCATGACCCATGTGAAAAGTACCTGAACACTCAGTTGCTAAGTACCAATTCTTACAAGGATTAATTTAACCTTGAGTAAGTTGAAGCACCAAGAAAGTAACAATATCTCGCAAACGCAATAAAATTCCACAAACATAATGCCAAACTCATATAAGATGAAACTTAAGTGGAAATTCACATAAAACCAAAACATTTTACACAAGAAAATGCTTTGAATCTTCAAGCATTACCACATCATCATTATCATCATGCATCCCTCCCCAAATATGAAGCGAAACCTAAACTTTTTGCCATTAATGTTGATTACATTACTCTCCAATCATTGGATCGCAACAAAAGAAGAGTAACAACCTTTCACAAAAAAGGGAAACAACACTTCAGAATTGAACTAACATTCGTTATTTCATGTATATTGTATACCGAAACAATATTACTTAACCGTCAATTTTCCAACATCAAATATCACCTGGTTGAGCTATAAAAACAATAACCAAAGTTGAATGCCTAGCCCGATCTCAATGGCCTCTGGAATAAAGCCACAAAAACCAACAAGTTTTCACAACAACATAAATAAAAAACTTAAACTTCAGTTATTAAAGGCCCCTAACTAGCAAAATCATTAGAATTCAAGTCAAATCTTCTGAGAAACTGTCTCATACAGTCATACTCATATTAAAATAGTGAGACTCAAATGATGGATAATTCTCTTAAGACCTGCAAACCAACAAACCAAACAGACCGAGGTCGTGTTCAAGTCAGCATTAAATGGGTCATTATTATCTCAACCCGAACCCAACCCATTTACATAAACGTTTCAATTGCCTAAACCCTAACCTGACCCATTTAAAATTTCTGTAACCCTGACCTGTTCAGCTCATTTATGTTTAAGAAGCTCATTTTCAACCCACTTAACCCGTATAACCCAATTAAACTCTATAACCAGTTAATCCAAAAATGACGAATAAGTGGACAATTCATGTCGTGTTTGGGTCGAAAGACTTCACCCTTAACCCTAACCCAACCCAAATAACGCCAGTGTCTTGTTTATGACCACCTACAAAGGGTCGCAATTCGCAATGTCTTAACCTTAACCCACGAAACTTATTCCCTGTTATGTCAAAAGTCGACCGCCTCATACGAGAATTAGTAGAAAACAAATCACACATTACAGTAACATCAGCAACATGTAAACAACAAAACCCTAAATCAACATTATAAACAAGCAAACAAACAGAAACCCATGAGATTATAAGTACTCCCTCCGTCTCAATCATTTGTTTACCTTTGATTAAACTACGGCTCACAAACAATACAAAAGCTAAACAAATAATTGAGACGGAAAGAGTAAACAATTGACTGAGACGGAGAGAGTACCTGAGACCGCTTCCGGGCAAGGTTAGAAATAGCAGTAAGAACACCCCAAACTTCAGGATCGGAACAAGGAAGCGGTTGCGCCGCAACCCGAGCAGCAACAGCGATAATTGCATCTTTCGGCGACGCCGGCAGCTTCTTCACCGGCGACGGCGACGGCGACGGTTGCTCTTTCGGATGAGACGAGCTAGTTTGCGACACAACTTGCGCCTCTCCGAACACTCCAGGAGTTAAATTAGGGTTTTGAATTGACGGCATTGGCTTTCGATCTTCTGCGATTGACATTAGGATTGAAACCGGAAACCCTAATTTTAATTTTGGGGATTTAAATGATGGATTGAGGAAGGTAGAGTGGGTAAGTGAGGAGAGGTGAGAAGTGTGTTGAGGAAGGGACTGATTTTTACCCGCCAAATATTTTTTTACCCGCCAAATATTTATTGGGCCCGCCTCTCACATTGATGAATGATGACAGATGAGGCACAAATTCTCGTCGACGTCCGTTTCGGTCACAACTCACGAATGGCGAGGTCGTGTCGTATTGGATATGGGTCGAGTTAGTTTGATGGATTGGATTATTTTAAATTTGGATTGTTTTCCTATTTTGTTATGCAAATTATTTAGGTATTGATATACTTCGTATTTGATCGGGTCGTACTTTTTCATATATGGATTTTATTCTTTTATATACGACTTTTACCATTTTATCCTTGTCATTTTCTCCCTGACTCCCTCCTCTACTCAATTGAATTTTGTTCATCTCCCTTCCCTTCACCCTCCCTAGAGGTGGCAAATCGGGCCAATCGGGTCGGGTGAGTTTGGGTCCGGTCATTTCGGGTCTGCCACACAATTCGGGTCGGGGCGCGTCACTTTCAGATGACCTGTTATTGGGTCATTTCGGGGTCGGGTCACTTTCGGGTATGGGTCATTTTGGCTTGGGTTGCGCCCGATTTAATGGCTAAGCACTTTTCTTAGTATTATTTTAATTCATAAATACTATTTTGGATCATTTCAACTCATTGAGGATCAGGTCAATTATGAGTCGAGTCACCTCGGGTCGGTTCAACATTGGGTCAAACGATATTCGGGTCGGGTTTGGGTCGGGTCGGGCCAGATCGGGTCTCGGGTCGGGCCATTTGGGTTTTACCCATTTTGCCAGGTCTCCCTCCCCGACCGATCTTACTCCGGGTCGATCTGTGCTCCGTCCAACCATACCAAAGTCGACTCCTGCTCCAGCATCATTTGTAGCGGTTGGCCTAGGTTGCTGCCGACTTGGAATATTGCGAATCAAAATGCATTGTTATGTCTAGACATTAAATCACTATTGCAAGTGCGCAACATTATGAACCTATTATTTGGTAATGATTACATGTTAGTGTATAGTATAAGGCCATGTTCTTTTGGACTTAATTTCAGCTCCATTCAGTTCAGTTCAGCTTCATTCAGTTCAGTTCAGCTCCATTCAGTTCAGCTCCATTCAGTTCAGTTCAGTTCATCTCTTCTATTCACAAAATAACTTTTACTTCAGTTCAGTTCAGCTCCAATAAGTTCAGTTCAGTTCAGTTTAGACAATTTCAGTCCAAAAGAACAGGGCCTAAGCGAATGTCAGGTTTCAATGGGTAGATGACATTTGCCATTGGATTTGATTGACACTAGCAATCTCTATAGTTGATAAACACCTAAACATACGGGTATTAATTTTGCTAATTACTAGACCCTAATCATTTCAATAAAACATATTAATAACTGACAAACAATTAAATCAATTCGGTAATTGATCGAAGAATTATGATCCGTTATTTAAGTTTTTAGAGCAATTAGATTCGAATAGAAAAAAGTACAGAGTTAATTTGGTTGGGCATATGAAAAAGGGTATGATATGGAAAGTTAATGAAAAAAAGTATGTGAAAGAGTAAAATTCGTATGTGAAAAAAAAAAAATCCGATTTCGTACAACCTTAAAAATTTGGAGAATGTTGGATATGGTTGGGTTATTTGGATTGAGAATCAAATTTGGGATCTTTTATTGGGTGCGCTAAACTAACCAAGTATCAAATGATATGAGTTGCAGAGTTGGTTATCACTTATGAGGTTGACACGATCATCTCAAAAAATTCCGCAAGTATCTTTTCAAATTGTCCTAAATTTGTAGAAAAGAAAAATACTCAGTGTTTTAAGGTTGATATAAAATGTGAAAAACACCAATAACACGTATACTGAAATTTAAATCCGATAATTATTAATTTTATAGTCCTATCTATCCAGTAGGTCTTGCTTGCGACGGGTCGAATCTTGCGACGAGTATTTTGTGAGAGGAAATGGGTAGAGGGGACAAGGTGGGCACCCCCCATGTGCTTCTCCACTCACCTTTAATGGGTATTTTGTGAGAGAATATGGTATCCGTCACAAGCTTGTGACGGATAGTGTCCGTCACAAATGAGAATTTGTGCCTATCTATTACGGAGTATCTAACTATCGATTATCTAATTCAATTTACCTTCTAAATACTCAGAGAACCCACAAGGCCACAAGACTTACTAAATGATAATTTTCCATTCAAACAAAACTAATAAATACTCCTTCCATCACGATCATTTATTTACATATTATTTACATATTTTATTTTGGGGCATCTCTAGATTTGTTTACCTGTCTGGAGCATAACTTTTCATAATTGGAGATCGAAGAAAGCATTAACGAGAAATCAAGAGCGACACTAGTATTCGAACTTGAGTCTCATATTTGGGTTACCCACATAGAGCTTTTTGAGAAAGACAATTATATTACTATGTACGGAGTATTCCGTAATAGACTAGCCAAAAGCGGACAATAAATCCGAGCTAACAACAACAGAAATAGCATCCGGCCCAGAATCTACCCAGATTTCAGTTAAGTAAGACACCGGGGATAGATGAGCCATACAATGAGCTACTTTATTTCCATCCCGCCTAAACTCGACACAAGAAAAGAAAGTAGCTAAGTTCAACAAATCTCTACCAATACATCCGAAGTAATTAGCAGGGAAAGAATTTGCCTTCATCATACTAATCAAAAAACACATGGAGTCAGCTTCCAAAATGATAGTCTCAATACCCATTTGTCAACCCAAATTCAGCAGCAGCATAGCCTCGGCTATATCCGGTTCCCATTGCTCCTTTATGTCTAACACCCGTTCTCACAATGCTCCCAGTATGATCCAGGGCAACCATCACAACTCACAAGTCCGCACCTGACATCACATCACCCATGACTGCCGCATCCACCTTAATTTTGTACAAAACCGACATTAGGCGGACTCCACCTCCCATCTACTTCAGCACCAGTGGTGGATCTAGGGGGGGCTAGCGGAGGCGGTTGCCCCCGTTGGCGGCCGAAAATTTCAAAGTTTTTAGTTAGAATTTTCAAATTTTTTGCGTGTTCCCCTTATACCATTACCAGTTCGCCCCCGCTGGGGTCAATTCCTGGCTCCGCCACTGTTCAGCACATGCTTGATACTTCGACAGACCACATGCACATCTCTCCATGCTCTCCAGTACCCTCACGCATCATCAGCAAGTCGTTTTGGTTCGCTCCTCGCCTCACCATGAAACATACAATTGTGTGCATTCCAGCATGCCCACAACAACATAAGCATTCTGCTTTGTCTCTTTCCTTGATTATGTTGCAGAACCATATCAGTCCAATCTGCCATAGTCGTAATATTCTTCCATTTATCCACTACATCAAAACCTGCGGCTTCCCAAATATCTTGAACAAACGGGCAAAACCTCGACATCTCGCCTTCAATTTCATTGCAGAGGGTGACAGGAAATTTGAACAGTCCCATGTGGATCGATTGGGCCACAACCTTTATTAGGATCTCTCTACCCGCAATGGACAACATTTTTTCCTTCCAACCTTTCAACTTTTTCCAAACCCGCTCTTTCACCGTAGTAAATGCCAAGCTCTTATTCCGACCAATGGTAGCAGGTAGGCTTAGAAATTTACTCTTTGATAGAAATATAATAAAAAAACATAATTACAGTAAAATTAACAATAAGTACTAAAAGTAAATGATTAAACATCAAAACGAGCCAACACCGAGTTTTTCTAATATGAAATTTACCAAGTTTAACCTGATATTGCCCGTTTCAACCCCACACCCAAAACATGTCTAGACCTAACATAACCTGATCTAACCTGACACGACCCTGAAAAAGAGATTAGTCAAATCAATCCGATACTACAATAACCTAAACCTGAAACAACTCGACTAGAACAGATTCGACAAGGCAATAAGTGTGTCAATAACAATATACTACATGCATTGCCACCCGCCACCCCCTAACAGCAACAAGTAAAAACAGCAGCCGCACCAACAACAGGAAAACAGCAGCAGCAGACACAACCCTTCCTCTTCCGAATTTGGCCATAGAGAATCAGAAGATAAAATTGGAAAACTGGGTCAACTGCTCCTTTGTGGCCGATTTACCCTTTGTTTAATCTGCAAAATAAAGATCAAGACGAGAAAACAATGAGCACAATAAAGAAAAATCGGGATATACATTAACCAGTAATGCTTTATAAGGCCTCAAAACATATAGTAGCATATTGTAAAAAATATAATACTCGCGTAACAGAAATGAAGTAACTTATGAGCATTTGTCGTACTCTGCTCATAGTAAGTGGGAATATGAGGAGACGGATGTGGTCCAGGAGCATTTTCATTTTCAGATGACTTGCAAAATTTGAAAAGTGCAGCCTTCCTCTTATCAGGCGGCAGCAGCGCCATAGCTCTATATGCAGCACTTGCTGGAGGAATATAAAAAATAAGACGGCCAAGTTCTTTACCAGACAAGTGTAAAGTATCTTCGTGATACATTGCCGCTATACCTGTTTTATCAAAGAAGGTAACTTGTGAAACTAGTGAGCAAAGTTTAAAAAAAATTATAATAATAAAAATGAAGCAACTCATGAGCATTGTCGTACACTGCTGATTGACAATGGGGAAATAAGGAGCGGATCGCGTTGATATTTCCTGGAATTCGTAAAATGCAGCCTTTCTCAAATGAGGCTGCATCTTCGCCATAGTTTGGTATTCACTACTGGATGGAGAAATAGTATAAAGAAGACGGGCAATTTCTTCAGCAGAAAAAGGTTGAATATCTTCGTTATACATATCCAGCAGGCTTCTCTGATCCATGTAGGTAACTTTTTCTCTTTCTTTTTATCCTTTCGCGTTGGTAACACGTCTGCCATGAGGCCCATGACATAACTAGTTTCTATACTCGTTTTATCTTTCAAACTATCGGTAGGATCATCGCCGCCCATGTTTGAGAGGGTATTTTGTCCCTGTCAGTGCACAAAGAGTGTTCGTCAGCAGACATATTAGATCACAAAAGAAGGAATAAGAGTTCAGCCACACATTTTCCGAAAGCTATAAGCGTAAGCTCATTATCCACAAAGTATTTATAATTGATGCAAATACGAGGCGTACCACTACCGTATCAATAATGGAAACGGATCAAAAGCGAATAAAAGAAAAACTGCAAATTATACGACTTGAAACAGTCTCCTGTCTAGAGGAGTTACCACCTGCGACACAAATCATTTCAAAAAATTGAGATGACCGCAGATGTTCAATCTGACATAATTCATTTTGGGTCAACAATTATCAAGTCATTTTCAGGTGGCTCACTTCCGTTCGGATCATCTTGCATCAGGTCGCTCTCAGTCGTTTTGGGTTATTTTGAGTCATAATTTTGCCATAAATATTTCATTTCGGATCATTTAGGCTCCGTTTGGCACAATATTTCAAATAACTTATTTGATCAAAGTAGCTTATTTGACCAAAATTTCATGTACCTGATTGTTTGGCATAAGTTACCTGAAATGAAAAGCAGATACGACTTATTTTCCATTTTTTTACCCTTTTATTCTATAATATTAAATAATTATCATATCTATTAGGTCAATTTACCAAAATTAGACACATTTTCAGCTAGTTTGTCAAACACATCTTTATATAATCAGTTATCTTATTAACTCATAATTTTCAGCTACAAGACTTTTTCGGGTTTCAATTATCTTCTCATTTTTCAGCTACCTCATCAGTTTTCAGATTTAAGTTAGTTTTGTCGAACAAAGTCTTAATAACTTTAGACCAATCGTACCTGGGTATTGCTACCGACGCTCTCCGAATCCGACTCAAACTCCAAGTCCGACTGCATTCTCTTCCCTGAAAACATAAGATAATGTTTATATAAATAAGGGATCCCTGTAAATAAAATGGTAAATTGAAGAGTGGGAAAAATGAAAAGCGAAAGAATAAACAACCTGTTAAATCGAGACTCGTTACGTTTCTCCGTTTTTTATGCCCCTTAATTTTGAGGATATGAACCCTAAATTTGGTTTTTGGGGATTTAAAAATTGAGGAAAGTGAAGAAGAAGAGGGGAGTGTTATTTGTGTTATTTGAGAGGGGTTGAGAAGTGTGTTGAGGAAGGAAGTTGATTTTACCCGCCAAAAGCAATTAGTAGATTATATAAGGATATTCTACATGGTATCACCAAGAAAAACTCATACCCATATCTTTAATAATGTGCATATTAATATAAGCAAAATTATTATTTCATGTAATAATAGCATTAAGACCTGGAATGAGACTAGATATAAAGATCTCAACAATCCCGAGAAAGACGAGTCAAGTAGAAACACTTCTAGTAAGGAAGAAATCTGGTGGGAGAAACCTAGAAACGGTTTTCTAAAGCTAAATTTCGACGGATCGAGAATAGAAGGCAATAAAGCTGCTTTAGGGTATTCTATACG
>JAGPOY010000863.1:0-20160 GCA_018983105.1 Silene uniflora
ACCCAAAAGTCATTAATTAAGGGCTTGAGAGGATTAGGTTTTGGCAAAAGAAAATTGATTAGTGTTAAGTGAGTTGTATTTTTCTTAAGTAGGTGGATTAGGTCATAAAGTTGCTTTTTGCTTTCAATCTAAGCCTTCCATCCACAAGATCCAATGGCTAGGAAAGGGACTTACGGACTCACTTGGAATTACTGGACTCACTTGATCTTTACTCTATATATATATATATATATATATATATATATATATATTAATCCTCTAAGATTGCTGATTACATGGCATTCTAATATTTCAGCAAAAATGATATGACATCTCAAGGGTAAATAAGAACATTTTAAAACTTAAGCAAATATATATGGCTATTATAAAATGTAGAGAATGAGAGATGATAGAGAGTTGTATCTTTATTATTACCACCAAGAGGTATATATATACAACAATACAATGAGAGTTATGCCATAGGAATATGAAGGGATGACTCTAGAACCCTCCTACAATTATGGGCACTAATACTACAATTATGAGTATTCATAATACTTGTTACTTATGGAGTTATGGACATCCACAATATAATATTTCATAACACTCCCTCTTGGATGTCCATTACTAAAGAATATGCCTCGTTAAAAACCTTACTAGAAAAACCTTGTGGAAAAAACACTAGAAAGGAAAAGAGTACAATAATCTTCAAACATGCACAACAAGCTGCCTCGTTAAAACCTTTCCATAGAAAATCCAATGGGACAAAACCATGGATAAGGAAAAAGAGTACAGCGCGTGCTACTCCCCCTGATGATTACGTAGCTTGATATATCTTGAAATAATTCTTGCTTTGACGTAATTTGATCTTGATCGTTGAATAGAATCCATCATAATTGATAAACTTGATATCTTCAATCAATATAAATCCTTGGTCATTTCAAGCAATATAATATTGTTTCGGAACTCGTGGTTTGGATATCGCCTTTCATGATTACTTTTGAGTTTTCATCTCAAATATTATATTCATAACTGTAATAGAAATTCATCTCAATAAATGACATAATATTATATGTCTATAATACTTGTCATTTCAACCATTATGATGACTACGACTATAACGTATTAACGCGCTAACAGTGCTACCTCGTTAAAAGCCTTGCCAGGAAAAACCCATTGGGACAAAAACCTAGTCGAAGGGAAAAAGAGTGTAGCTATCATTCATAAATTCATTCTTTTCAGGAGAATTAATCCGATTATTAACAACTCATTTGAAAAATAATCAATATAATCTTTCTTGCCAAATTATCTTATTGTATGGATTGGCATCATCATTATCGACTTTCACTATATTTTTCAACTATTATGGTACTTCTGGACCATAAAGTATTTTCACATATTCGGCAAAAAATTCATTCATGTATAAATCTTATATGTTCAAATTTCAGGTTGAGACAATAATTATTCAAGCAAACTCTTTAGGAGTTTGAATATTCCATTATGGAAATAATAACGATAATATTTCAATCGTATCGTAGAGGTCTATAAATTTCATCGTGAGTTCTCCAAAACTCAAATTGATCAGCTATTGTCAATTAGCGATCATTCATAAGAGGCTCCTTCAGGAAGTTTATCCTCATGGGAGTAAAATATATTTTCATATATAATTTACCAATTTAAAATAAAATCATTAAACATGTGCATGCATATGAAATGACACAAATTATTAAATAACATATTCTAAAACAATACAATAATAATAACGGTTTTTCTATAATGTGCCCAAGGGGCACATTTTAAGCTTTATTGTTGCACATGATAATAATTAATGTTATTATCTTTACTTAATTAGTGGGATTCTCTATATTTTTTTAAGCTATTATATTTTCTCTTTCTTCCACATATTTCTCTACCTTTCAACAGTAAAAGACGTTTATATTTCACTCAAATTTTTTCTCTGTCAAATTACTCTTAACTAACATAAAATTAATGGAGAATACAAATGCACACGAATCCTCTCACAGGTATGTAGTTCTTCTAATAATGACTTCTACCAAATTCATTTTACGTACAACAATAAATTCAAACCAATCTTAATGGCATCATTAATCTACTCGCATCTTCCCCTTTTTCCTTTCCTATTATGTTGCATCTCTATAATATGGATTCATGTTGTTAATTTGTATAAATGTCGATCATATGAGCAGTTATTATACTCTACGAATTGTTTTTGGACAAAATTGTTATTATACTCCATGAATTAATGGAGAAATTTAGTCGACGTAATTTTATTCCAGTTTTTTTTAGTAATTGTCAGCTATTAAATGATGAAAGCATGTTATGAAAAAGTCATGTATATGAAAACACAATATGAAGTACGATACTGTAAACAATTAACATGAGAAATAAAAAAAAAATCTAGAGAAAAATATGGAAGAGAGAGAAAATTAATAGTTTAAGAAAATATAGAAGATCCCACTAATTAAGTAAAGATAATAACATTAATTATTATCATGTGCAACAATAAAGCTTAAAATGTGCCCCTTGGGCACATTATAGAAAAACCGTAATAATAATAATAATAATGTAAATATTAAAACTAAGCCGCAATGATGAAATTTACTATCTATATGCACATGATGATGACTCAAGATGCAAACTGTACAGTTTTCTTTCCATTATTCATAATTTGGATTGACTTTCATGTCAATGGATGGACTTCCGGCCCATGAGCTCATTTATAATCATATATTATATGTCGACAGTCAAAATGGACTTACATATAAGTTAAAATCCCCATCTAATGTCCATAAAATGTTGCGCGCAAACGTATATCGGTTCCATAAATATATCGATATAATTTATCATCTTTTGATAATATCAGCACTGTTCAACGATATCTGAATCTAAATATATATGTGGTACCATTATATTCATCTAGGCCATCTATTATTATTCAGATATCTGTGTGACTTCGGGAACACCCCAAATATAGCAATCTATTTCACACCAACTGCTACATCTTGCTATTTATCATCTATTTCACAGTGGAAACGTCACATTGAATTACACTTCAGGTGTACATGTATCAATCTGGTAAAAATATTTTTGTTATATCAAATACAAAACCTCTACTCAATGATTTTAATGTATAACAATATCTGAACTTTTAGTTCAATAAGGGATCATTCATATTTGTTTTTACCAGCTTTTAACTCACTTTTCTCCCCCTAAGGTGGTAAAAACTATTACCAATATATAGTCCAAAATGTATTATAACCACCTTAGAAATCAATTCCTCATATCATCGATGAGATTTTTTACGTGGGCACCTTTTGTACAATAATAATATATTCCTGGGAGTAAGTTATAATGCAGTTGGGTTTTATATGTGCTAAATCACAATGCCCAATTCAAGAGATCAACTATTGCATATAATAATCAAAATGCGATTTTTAATCACGAGAACTAGTCAGAAAATTCAATATGTAGCTATAAGTCACTCAATCTAGTGTCAATCCATACATTAAAATTCTTTATTCAATTCTGAGTACTGTATACATTAACCCGGATGGCCTCAATTGTCACATCTAACCATTTCATGTCTTCTCTCTTAGTTTGCCTACAATCCATGACAATCTTTCATAAACATTGGCCGTGTTTTTAAAACTTCATTTGTCACACGCCATATTTTTAGTTGACTATATTTCTCACGCTAATCATCAAGTTAGCATTATTTGTATCATATAAATAAAATTAATAATTTCTATCCGGCCAGATAAATGAATGATGTGACATAGGACACAACAGGTGTCTCATATATGTTTGGCAAGACTCAACAAGATTCCTTCGGGGAACATGACTATATTAGTCTTTGAGTATTTTTGATATATAATTCTATCATACTATCAACAATTATAATCACTATATAAATTATGACAAATTCATTCGTATCACTCGTTTCAATATGTTGTATAGCATGATAATAGATATTAATCGATTATAATTCAACGTACGAATCAATTATTATTCCTTTCAGGGTGATAAATATTTAACAATACAACTTTTAAATCAATTGTACTATCCGACAATTTAATATACAATATATCATAAGTTGATCACATTATCACCTTTATTCAAGAGTGAAGTAAATGTCCACTTTCGGTGGGAATACTAGTGCTTTAAAACAAACACATATAACTCCTGAAGATATCCACATCCTCATACTTGGTACGGTATAATTTTCAAATCTATTATGTGCTTCCATATTCACTTCATGGAACAATGCTCGTTAATCGAAATTCTTATGTAATGTCATATTCACTACAGGGAATAATGATTATTAACCTTTAGGACGAGGCTCACGATTATAATGTCTCATTACTTTGTTGACTCGCACGTGGAATGAGATTATACGGATTATGAATTAAGCCATTTACACGATAATGTGTGTATAGGACTATACTATTCGTAAGTAAGATAAAATAATTGCATCCTCAAAATACGATATCCCATTCGCTACAGAGAATGATTTCTTAATTTATTTCATATTATTCTCAATTTTTGTGAGAGTATCTCACATTCTGCAAATAATGTATCATCCCGAGTCCATTTTTAATATTCATACTCAAAATAATATTCAATATACGAAAAATGAAAATATATACATTGTGAACTACAACCACAATTTTCATTGTCATAATTATTGTTGATATTCACTGTGAACTTCTGGCCACAGTTTTAATATTTGTTAACCATTATGAATATAAGGTCATAAACTCATAATGCGGTATATGTAAACAATATGGACTTCTAGTCACCATGTTAGTATTTTATCCATTTTTTTTTTTAGATACTTTGAACTCCGGTCATAGTTTCCTATTTTGTGAACACTATGAATTTCTGGTCATAATTTCAGTATTCATAAATACTAGGAGCCTTAGACCATAGTATGAATATCAACCAACTCGTCTATCATTTTTCTTACCTATATCGAATTTTTAGCATATATGTGTCTCACATGTTTTTTCATGAGATATTTTCTTTCAAAACGTATCTGGCTCAAGTAAGGCCACATTATTAGGATTCACATTTCGTCGTGTTCTCGATCTTAGCTACAAGCATATTCCTTATGAGATATCTCACTCGCTCCAAAGAAATGATCAAATTTCATATTTCATATTTCATATTTCATATTTCATTATATTGTTCAATTTAAGGTGAATAAGAATCAATTCACAAATAAATTTGCCTGTATAAATACTTCTTTATCCATTAGAAACTCAAATGCGGTTCATAAAATCGCAGTTGTGAACTTCTGGCCACTAACGTTTACATGTGGACTTATGACCACTTACATTTAAACAATATATTTTATTGATGAGACGGTGTTAAATGCTTATATATTTTTAACTTTGAACTTCGGGCCAAAGTCCTAATGTGGGCATATATATGCTCATCTTTATAGAATAATAAATATTTTGGAACGAACAACAGGTCCAAATTATATGATATATCCCTTTTTAAAATTTGTTCACCACATATATGAAACTTTAGGTCTAATAATATACATATTTTGGGAAACAACGCTTATGGCCACTTATAAAATATGATTATATGAAAATATCGTACTCACACAAGAGCTCCCATGAGATAATAGATAATTTTATCAACAATGTTTCCAATTAATACGATTCATATATACTTTTCTAAAATATTTTATTCATCAAATTTCCAAACTCAACTCTAATAAAATATCATTAGCACCATAAAAAAACAATTGAAAACATCATTTCATTTAAATATAAAACGTGCACTAAAAAGAGAACCATGGTCAAATCATAGGGAAAATCAAATGACAATAATATATACGCACAAAGCTAGAAAACCATGATTAATGATAATAGTTGTCACATGAAAGACTATAATATAGTAGTGATAAAACGATCAACTTGTAAACATTGCTATTTGATGTGTACGATTTTCCAAAGATGCATATTAGGTACAATGAATTAATCAGCATAAAATTAATAGAAAGTACATATGTGGATGATTAATCCTACACACGAATATAATAAGGCGGTCTAATACAAGAAAACGGTCCTTCACTACAAAGAAAATCATTATTAACATAAAAGAAATGTATATTCCACATTAAGAGTGGTAGTAATTACTCAATAAACCACCAAATAAATATTGTTGACCATTAAAATAAATGGAGGATAAATGTCTTAATAAACCATATTTAATATATCCACTCAAATATTAAAACTCATAAAATAATTCTCAAAACACAATATTTTCCAACATGAACATCAATTCATTATGGGCAAGATCATCATCAAATTAAGCACTTAGTCATACACCTACGATGATCACATCACAATTTAAGAAAATGTATCTCGTATAAGTCATGGTATAACATGATTCGCAAAATCAAATAATATAAATGTAAAAAAAAAATAGCATGATTATAAAATTCAATAGTAAAAATAGTAAGAACGACTTACAAATTAGATTGGCCTGATATATAATATAAGAACCAAATATAAGTAAATAAGATCCAATTAAAAAAATGATAGATGAATAATATTCCCAACAATCAATTGTTGATATTTTATAGAGACTCGTGCTTAGAAAACTCAATAATAATATAATATACGAGATGAATTCTAAAACTTTACCATAAAAAAAAATAAAAAAAATAGATGAACGTATATATTCAAGGTCAATTGTGATGCGGTTAGAATTAAGGACATATGATTGTACTACACAAAAATTCACATTTGTTTTGTAAAAAAATTACTTAGTGGTCACAAAAACTAATACGAAATTATGTAGATTGACTTACAGATTTAAGCCATAGGATTTAAAGAAGAATCGAATATAAGACAAATCATAAACTCTTCTATAAGCAAGCCCTTAGCGAGATTAGATCGATCGTGCTGATAACGTGTTATAAAATGTAGAGAATGAGAATGAGAGATGGTAGAGAGTTGTATCTTTCTTATTACCACCAAGAGGTATATATATATATACAACAATACAATGAGAGTTATGCCATAGGAATATGAAGGGATGACTCTAGAACCCTCCTACAATTATGGGCACTAATACTACAATTATGAGTATTCATAATACTTGTTACTTATGGACATCCACAATATAATATTGGGTTATTTAATGAGAATACTCCAAACTATTGGAGTGCTTCTCAAAATACTCTGAACAACATTTTAACTACAGTTACCACCAACAATTACATCCATTATCTTTTAATAGAATTGTCTTTTTATTGACCTGAAGTAGCAGGTAAAACCAAATGAAGCCCACCTTGGTAATTTGTGAGAGAAAATGGGTAGAGGGGACAAGATGGACACCCCCCATGTGCTCCCCCACTCACATTTGATGGGTATTTTGTGAGAGGAAATGATATCCGTCTTCATTTATGACGGATATGGTGTGTCTTCAATAAGATTTTGTGTAAATTCATCTCCCTCCTTCATATTAACCTGCTTCATTGTCTAAACTTGCAAAAATAATCCAACTATTTCCTCTCTCCCCTGATTCATTATTCATGCCCCTGTTTATAATTGGTTTTAGTTTGATTACGAATTTTGAGTTTTTCAATTGAATATTTCGTGGGTTTTTAATTCTAATATCATTCTTTTAATTTTGTTTTCCTACATGTCTATTAAATTTTTTGGGTTTTTTTGGAGGATACGATTTTCGAATTTCTAGGGTTTTTTAATTGAGTTTCTGGGTTGTTATTTAGGTCAAACAGTGAAATTCCAGTGTTTTTGGTATTC
This sequence comes from Silene uniflora, assembly GCA_018983105.1. Taxonomy (NCBI): domain Eukaryota; kingdom Viridiplantae; phylum Streptophyta; class Magnoliopsida; order Caryophyllales; family Caryophyllaceae; genus Silene; species Silene uniflora. Next base: position 7,788 of record JAGPOY010000863.1, read on the forward strand.
TATTGATTTCGATTTTCTGGGTTTGTGTGGTACTGATTTTTTTGGGTGTTTTAAGTGCTTAGTTAGAGTGAATGATTAAGTGAATAAGAAAGAAGAATGAAGCGATGAAGGGAAACAAATTGATAAGATTTATAAGTAACCCAGAAAACCCATTCAAACTAATCATCCAATTCAATGAAGTAACCAATTCAATGGTGTTGCGGTAGTTCGAATTCGGCATCGAGAGAAGGTGTTGGTGCTCGTCTCTAGGCTGAGCCACGGGTTGGTTACGAGTAGCCCAGTGGTGTGAATTGGTGGTGAACGAGAGGAGCAAGGGAGTAAAATGCGATTTTTAGCGACAAATTTGGTACTCCATAATTGATAATGGTGAATAACGAAAACCTTGGCTATTAAAGTAGGAATCTTGGTCATGATTGATTGAATTTGACAAAAACATGGGTAGCAGGAGGTTTAGAAGAAGAGAAAGAACCAAATTTGTGTTCTAATATCAAGTATAATTAAAAGTTAAGTATAATATGATTGTAATACCCAGAATTTGTGTCCTGATTGTTGCTAGCTACCCAGAATTTGTATAAATGAAGAAGAAAGAACAAGCATTTGTGCGACTTGAACTACCTTCAAATCTTCAATTTTGAGAAGGACCTTTAAATGGCTTTAATGGTGTTTTTGAGAAGTAATAAAAGAAGAAGAAAGATGTCCATGGTTTGGAGTTTGGAGTTTGGAGTTTGGAGTTTGGACTTTGGAGTATGAAAAAAGAAGGGTTATAAGAAAGGTGACCTACTAAACCGGTAGCCCTTCTCCTATTCTATTTAATGACAATGAGTGTAATAGTTGGGTGTAATGGTAGTTAAATTAAGGTTTGGAGTAATTTGAGAAGGACGTTAATAGTTTGGAGTATACGTATTAAATAACCCTATAATATTTCATAACAATGACTATGATTCATTATGGTTAAATTCTTTCCTAATTTAATGGCATTTATTATCTATTATCATTATTACCATTATGTACATCAAACTTTACATAAATTAAAATTTTATTTACGGAAAAAAATTTATTCTATCAAAATCCAATCTATTTCTAACTAAAATCTCTTTGAAACCAATATAAAAGACAGTCTATGTAAAAATAAAAAACTTATTTTTTTCGAGGAATAGATATATCAGTAACAAAATAGTTTTTTTTTTTTTGTTTTGGCTTAAAAGTCAGTTTTGTTATTTGGGGAAAAACAATCCTAATTAATATTGTCAAAGAAATATCTTTTATTTTATTAAATTTTTTATTCACGAGTCAAATGGCGGTATTAAGATCACTTTAAATTTATTTTATGTGCGTCAAATAAATATTTTTCACTAATCTTTTAATATAAGGTTGAGCTCACATGTCCTACAAGTGTTGGTAGACCATTCAAAAGGGTCGTGTCACAAGCCTGGCCAAAATACAGGTTACATGTTATAATATGGGTAAAAAGACATTGTACAACACCTTTTTTTTTGTACTACAAATACCTCTTTGCTACTACTACTCTCTTAAGTCGAGATTTTTGTAAAAAATTACACCATATTTAATATTAATATTTTAATAGTATAAAATTATTACATTAATTATAGCAAAAAAATTATTAAAATTGGGTTATTTTAATTAACAGGTTATTATTAATGGTTACAAAAATTATATAATATTGTTTTTTTAATTATTATTTCAAATACAGTACAGAGTACATGAATATTAATTTTTTAATAAAATTCTTAATTCATGTTCGAATCAACGGGTCGATGAACGGTTTGTTTCGAGTTTGGGGCGAACGGGTCGCAAGTCGAGCTTTTTCGGGTCTTTACCCTGGGAGAAAAAGGTAAGCCGAGTCAGGTTTTCGTGTCGGGGTTAGAATCTGACAGGTAAGGTTTGATAATAAGCGTAAATATTTTATTTTTATAAATTTTGTTTCTTATTCTTCATCATATTTATGATCAAAGTTCGGAAACTTTAACCTTCAAATAGCTAATGAAAAGATAAACAAATGAAGCATCAACAAATTTTAAAACAATCCGTGAATTTCACGGGTTTAAAACTAGTTTGTTTACATTTGGGTGGTTATTTTCCTTTTCATTTAGCAAGCCACATGGTACTTTACTGAGAGGAATTCGTGACACGTGGCAGCTCAAGATACTTCACCACCACACTTGTATAGTGCTCACTCTTGTACTTCGCATCATCTTTCATCGTCGTCTATTATTAGTTGGAGCAACTATATATGTGCGCTGCTATCGTTAAGCAAAACTGTCAAATTAATCGGGTCGTGTTATTGTTTGCCAGCTCTAGTTCCGAGACGGGGTCACCGCTCGAATCATCTATCTGCCTTCTGAGGTTGATTCTTTTCCTTAATCTCGAAATTGGATCTTCAAATGAATTGCTTCTGCTTAATTCACATTAATTAATATACGCCTTTCAATTTGATCATAAAGTAATTGAGTGTGAAATTCTCATTCAATTGGGGTTTGTGTGATTTATCGGATTCGAATTTGTTCGATGTAATTGATGTTTTGGTGGTGAATGAATTGAGAATTCACAAATTGAAAGGTGTAAATTAATCTAAAAATCAGCGTTTTCTCTTAATCTCTTATCGTCTTGATTGTATTTGCAATGGTGTGTATTCCCTCCGTCTCCGTCATTTGTTCACCTATTACATTTTAGTGTCTCATTCAATTGTTTACCTTTCCACAAGCATCGCTGTTTTTATGAACAATTTGATCCCTTGGCAGTTGTCCCTCTCCTATTTCCTCGGTCTTTGTGCCAAAACCAAAGGTGAACTAATGACCGGGACGGGGGAAGTAGTTTTCACTGTGATCGAAAGCTTATTTGATTGTAGACAATGGGTAGGGCAAAGAGTAATATTGGCTGATAAGTATAGGTATTGTCTCGTTCAATTGTTTACCTTTCTGTTTTTATCCGTAGATTTTGCTGGGTTGAGGCACGTAAATTATGACGTGAAGCAAGAGACATACGAGCAATTCCGTTTTGTTTCAACGAAAATGGGAGTGATGAGTAGAGCAGTGAGGATCTCAGGCTTGTCAATCAGATTACTTTCGCAGTCTTCGCAACCTGTTGCGTACAAGCATCGCTGTTTTTCTTCTCATCGCTTTTGTCGCCAGGCATGTTTATCTTATGTGCATTACGTTCATACAAAACTTGTTTCCATCCCTCTTCATTGTATCATTTGATTGATTTATTTCAACGGAAATGATTTTATCCCTACCTTTTTGGCATAATCAATCAATCGTCATTTTCATACTTTCGCAATCTACTCGTTGCAACGAATGTGCTCACCTACTAGCCTCTAGCGTTGCACTCCCTTTATTCGAACCTATAATCCCCATTTCCTTATTTTTCCATGTATCGGGATAATTGACACCCTCTGATAAAATTGATTTGTGTAGATGAGTACCGAAGCAGACAGTGTCATTGCAAAGCTTAAAAGCTCGGGTTTGTTACAAAATCAAGCTCTAATTGGAGGAAAATGGACGGATGCGTATGATGGGAAGGTTATCGAGGTATGCTTCTCTCATTCTTGTTAAGTTTATTGCTCAATGTGGAGATTGGAGTTGCTGCAATTTATGATCTTTAATATTTCAATTTAAGAAAATTGCCTGTCCGCCGTCCGGAACTCTCGACTGATATTATCTGGATAAGCTCTGGAAGAAGCTGTTGGTGAGGGTAAACAGAGTCATTATTAGTTTGATAATCACTTGTTTAAATTGATTCATTTTCTACTCAATGCTGGTTGTCTGTTGTTATAGCTCTATTGTAAATATTTAAATAGCAGAAGTCTGACATAGTCAGATGAAATCAAAATAGTTTTAACACACATGATGAAATCAAAATGGGATTGTTTTAGGCAGGCACAAACTTGGCTAGAAATGGATGAAACAACTTATTCTATTTTTTTCGTGTGTGTTACTGTAACGTTCTTCCATAATTTTCATAGGGAGAATTAGTCCTTTGTGGGAAGATGTCCGTGTTTTAGTTCTTAAATATTGAGTTTGTTTTTATGGGTTTTAAATACTTAGATACTTAGAAAGTAAAACTATGTTGCGTAAAAGAAAAAAAAAAAAAATCCTGTTAGCTAAGTGCCTATGTCTGGCTGGCAGTGTCTTGGTGAGTAAGTGTATTCATAAGCTCAATTTTTAGAATGCAACAATATGAGGAGTTTAAATGCTTGAAGTGTGACAGCCATGATTGTTGAATGCTGCTAGACGGTTTAAATCTATTTTCTAATTGTTGATACCTGAATTTCTGTATCCACCACACTTTACCCGTCTGTATTAAGAAACTACTTGATGTGCGCAGGTAACTAATCCTGCCTCAGGGGATGTCATAGCAAATGTTGCATGTGTGGGTACAAAAGAGACAAATGACGCGATATCTGCAGCTTCTGATGCTTTCACTTGTACGTTACTCGATTTTGGTGTTTGTTTGATTAGTTGTTTAATGAAAATCACAAGAAAACATATGCTTGATCATCTTAGTTTTGTGATTAAGCTCCTAATTTGTACTAATATACTATGATGGTGGTATTCTGTGTAATACGTGAGTTGATTCGGTTGAAGTATCACTAGGAAAATTTTTTAGTCGCTCATTTTAGTTGCAAATTGTGTGCTTAGTTTATCCTAGTTGAAATCTTTTTAGTCGCTGAAAATTTTTTAGTCACTCATTTTTTAGTCGCTCCTTTTCCATATTCCACCCTACCCCATGAACTACACTGCTTCACCACCCCTCTACTCCCCACCACTAACTCACCTACCAACAGTACTTGGGAGAACCAGGCTAGAATGCTAGCATATTGTCAGAAATGCTAATTTTTAGAAAGCTTAGTCCACAAGTGAGTACAATCTCCATAGTCGATAGTGGTTTTTATACATTTGTCAGCATAGAGACTAAACTTTTTCACTTCTTATATTTATGATGTACGAGTCATTCAATGCAACTCAAGAAGCAATGTCGTTTTTCTTTGTTTCAACAATGAGTAAGGCCAGGTTGCATACATTTAAATTTTAAACCATTACCCGATCATAGTCAGGAGCAGTTGATGCATGAGGGTAATGTTTATATTGGTATTTAGACATGCTCGATTTATACAATGACCCTAATCATCAATTTCCTGTGTTTTTCCTTCCTTTTTCTCTCCAGCATGGAGCAGAACAACAGCAGCAGAAAGGAGCAAATGCCTACGGAAATGGTATCAATCACAGATTTCTAGTTAATTGCTTCTATTGCTTGCATGCCAACATTGCTAACAGTAACATTATGCAAATGAGAGTTTGAATGGATATATTTCTTTCCAACGATTTAGCTTCACTCAGTTTGAGCTTATATAAAGTATACAAGGGGTTTTGGTGGCGCTGCTTGATGCTTCAATCTGACTCAAATATTAAAGAAAGAATAAAATTCATCCGTTCATTTGGATTCACTACATGCTCAAATGCAGGAGTTCGATGAAAGGGTCATGTGATAAGGGCATATCTTTTAAGTGGATGGAGAGTGTAAGCAAGCAAGCGAATGAATAGTAGACCCCACATACTTTCGAGGGGGGTATCGTGGTCTTTTTACTGTCAAATTTACCCAAAAAGAGAAATGTAGTGAATTGATTAGATGACTGAGAATGGAAAATGTAGTGAATCCAAATGAACAGAAAGAGTATATTAGGGTGAAATATTAAAGGTCATAGTGCTGATCAGTGATCACACTCTAGAACCTACAGTATGACGAAGAAGCCTAAAAATCCCTGATTGAGTGGGACATTGTTTCCTTAATTTGGCACTTTGCAGGCCTTATCACCTGTTCCTACTTCGTACTATTTATGGCATGTTTCAAATATGAGAAACAAAATAGATGAGAGATGTTTAAGAAGAGAGCAGACGGAGAAACACAATCAACGAGCAAAGTGGCATATTACCTAAATTTTTTTCTCAATATCTGAAACTGAGGGTAGTGGACCTAATGAGTTTGGTATACTTTGGTTGTAACAACTTCAGGCTGGTAAATCAACTAAAATTTCTGACCACTTAAGAATTATAAAGTGTTCTCACAAACTGCTCTTCCAAATAGAAGCTTCTTCCTTTGGTGGTCAGCAGACTGCCATAGCCCGTTGTATTCTTCTTCCTTTGGTGGTCTGCAGACTTGTTTTATTTATATGTTTTCTGACAGCTTCATCTGTGTCGTTTTGTGAAAGTTTGTTTCTTTTCCTACATAGTTGTCTATGCTTTATTATTTTTTTAATCTTCTAATGGTGCATCTTAGGTATGATCTGTTGATTGCTCACAAGGAAGAGCTTGGACAACTTATTACTCTAGAGCAAGGAAAACCTCTAAAAGAAGCAATAGGAGAGGTAATTGTTTTGGACTTAATTTTCATTGTGGGAAATTCAATAATTAGCCTGTGTAAAATCAACTACATGGTAAGGTTGTGTTCATCTGTCTCCTTGCCTTGTCATAGAGAGGAGCCTTTGAGACATAGAGTGATATTGTCATAAACAGAAAAAAACAATGCTCGTCATTTGTACATTCTGTCACATATATCTCTCTAAAACGCTCTTGTAATCCTTCAATGATAATGAATACAATCTTTATGTCCGAGTTCTTTCTTTCCATCCAAGAATTCTTGCAGTTAGCTACGATTTCGTGATATTCTTCCGATTAATTCCCGAGTGTGTGTCACCTCTAATCAGTTAGAGGAAGCACGGACACAGGAGAAACTCTATAAAAGTGCATGCATGCTGTATTTGCCAAAAGTAATCTAGCCAAAAGTACCCAGTACCTTTACTCCAACAGTTACTTAGTCATAGAGCTCCGTTTGAATATGGTGATGTATTTCTATTGAAATCTCCAATCATGACAATATTTAGAGACATGTGAAAGGCATCACATGATTACTCTGTGAGTTGGTTAATAACTATCATAGCTGATGGTATTGAGATGCCAAACTAGGCACATGGGTGCATGTTAGAGTGTCCCTGCAAAAAACTTTAATAAGGTTTTGCTTAATGTCAACAAAGTTTTTGTTTCACTATTCCTTACATGTCAGGCTTTCTTTTGACCATAAATATGATGTTTGTATTTGTCATTAAGCAATGTGTTAAAAGTCTTGTTAAACAAGATGGCATTTGCTCATCCCTTGGTTTAGAGCTTTATCATCGACTCATTGTTGGCCTCTCAAAAGGCGTGAGCTGTGAAGATGCATGGTCATTCTATGAGAAGTGATATTAGTCTTCTAGCTTAACAATTCAATTAGAAAAGCGATTGAGATTCATAAGGATGATAGTTATCCCACCTTATTTTTCAATTGAAGATGATAGAAGCAAAGAGACTTTTGGTGTGTAATTGGACATAATACAAGTGGGATATTATTGGAGTTGGTATTGTCAGATTGTTACAATCCCATATAATATTTATAATATTTTCTGAGCTGCTGATGTTTTGAGTGCTTTAATTATTTAAAACTCGGGTAATGTTAACTTGGGCAGTGGGCTAATGGTCATGTACATGATGAGTTAGGTGTTCTTTTTATTAGTCTTACTAATTACAAGTTGCAAGGCCTTGTAAGGACTTCGCTCAACTATGTTACTGGAAGCATCTTAGGATTCTATTCCTTCCCTATATACAGAGTTATAGAAATCAAAGGCGAGTAATTTTTTGTTAACCAGAAGTCCAGAACATAACGAGGATCAAAATTCCCCAAGTAAAGAGAGACATACTTCAGCCTTCATGTGTTAACATACGGTTCACAGTATGTAGCACGTTGTATTTTCATCCTTAGTAGTTTTGTTATAACACTGTTTCGAGACTCTACTAGAACCCTTCATTTTTACACTCCTATAGTCCTATTTCATCAATATTTGCACTTGTACCCTCTCCTCTAGTTTCTTTTTCTTCCAAAAAATATTGATATGCATCAATCAAGTGGTGTTGGAGCACTGTACACTTGTAGAAGATGAAGCTTTGGCGATCTTTGGCAAATTTCTGTGACTCTGGAGGAAAGTGGGTCATGATGATAGCTACTTTTGTTTCTTGTTATGATGTGTTACTTGATCCTCGGTAGCATGGTTTAACATAGCGTCATCAGTCGCCGATCATGTAACAGTGTCACATTATCGTCCTTGACTAGGCCGTCTCGCTCCGAGTAGCGGTTATTACGGTGATTTATTATACAAGCTTTTGCAGATATTTTATCATCTATTGGCTATTTCATATGAAGTTAAGATTAATTTTATTTAGAATACTTCATTTCACCAATGCTATGCAATTATTAAGAGCTTTTCATTACAAAACTGGCTGGCACAATTTATAACTTGTTCATCTCGGGTTCGTCGCTGGCCGTATTAGGATACACTTTATTAACCAGTCGTCTCGGCCGATATTTTTTTTTTTTTTTTTTAATTTACCTGATGCATCTCGGTATCGGCCACCTCCGATACCGATACATCTCAGGCGATACGATACGTCTTGGCCGAGATTTCTAACCATGCTCGGTGGGCATTTAATTAATAACTTACTGTATATTTTAACCATGCAAACCTCTGGTCCAGTTTGATTTTTAAAAATTTTATAACGAGAATTACAGCAGATACTGAAGATGTTTGTTACAGGTTGCATATGGGGCTGGCTTTATTGAATTCTTCTCAGAGGAAGCAAAACGAATTTATGGGGACATCATTCCAGCTCCTCTTTCTGATCGCCGATTGTTTGTTCTGAAACAGGTGTCTAAATGTACTCTTTATGGTTGATTATTTTGTATTCTCTAGATCGGAAATAATAATTCCACTGGCTTTGCTATTTCTTGGATGTTTTTACCTCGTGTTCAAGTTTTGTATGGACAAAGGATTGTTCCTAACTTGGTATAGCAGTGAAATAGGTGTTTTTAGTTCTTGACCTACAGCTAAATTTTATAATGTGAAATACTTGTAGGTGTTTTCAGTTCTTGACCTACAACAAACCTTAATAATGTGAAATAGGTGTTTTCAGTTCTTGACCTACAACTCAGAAAATTTGTATATAGAACCATAATAATGTAAAATAGGTGTGTTCAGTTCTTGACCTACAACTCAGAAAAAAGTCATATGATGCAAGTTAGGATGGAGAGTTAGATTGGGCAAAAATGTAAAGCTACAGAAGAAATTATGTAAAGTTCAATGTCATTTTTCGTCTAAAAATTTCAAATTTGTGTTTTCAGTTTTGGACCTACAATTCAGAAAAAGTCATATGATGCAAGTTAGGATGGAGAGTTAGAAGGGCAAAAGTGTAAAGCTACAGAGCAATTTTGTAAAGTTGCATCTGTTTTCGTCTAAAGTTTCAAATGTGCTCCTCATGCATGGTTGAACATTGAATTTAGTGTCGTTATGCTATGACGTATATCTTGTGTACGAAATTGTGCTTATGAATATGGTGTAATTTTATCTACAGCCAGTTGGTGTTGTTGGGGTAATTACACCTTGGAATTTTCCACTGGCAATGATTACCCGAAAGGTACAAGTCCTCCTCCCTTATTTGCTGTGACATCTAAGCAATTTTGTTTTGTCATACTTCATATTTAAAATAATATATCTCCCCTTAAATTTTGTCTTCTGTAGGTTGGTCCTGCTCTTGCTAGTGGTTGTACTGTGGTGATAAAGCCATCTGAGCTTACCCCGTTGACAGCTTTGGCAGCAGCTGAGCTCTCTATTCAGGCTGGGATACCTCCGGTAATCATTTTATATTTGCGAAATTCTATTTGATGAGCTGCCACTTGGACTCGGTCAGAAGTATATGAGACAGGCGCGCGCTCAAGTGTTGGAGTCAACTATTTTTATCAAGCATCCTCATATTAGTTGCTTAACTGAAGTGTCCGATTGTCGTACAACTCATACGTGTGTGGAATTGTGGAGCACTTGTAGTAACATAGATGACTGTTACTCAGAACTATAAACAAATGGAGATTGGTATCTGTTGGATGTTTAAATTTTGTTGGTGGTTGACTTAAAATTGGTTGCCATCTTTAGACATTAGGATTCTTGATATAGATCTTTGCTTAAGTTCATGGGTTGCTATCAACTGTTGTGGTTTTCACTGAAAGTTGAAACTGCAATAAATGATGTATAACTAGATGTCAAACGAGCCCTAATAACAAGTTTTAGTTCACCTTACTATGGGTTAAATCCATCTTTTGTGGAAATGAGCCTGTGAAGAAGTACTAATCTAAAACGCCACCTTGTTTCAATTTATCTATCAGCTGTTTTAGCATGGGTCGATTTGATGAACTTGAAAACTATTTAGGGTACAGTGATTGGCTTTTGGTTTACCTCTAATAAGGGCAGTGTTTAATTTGTTTACTATTTAGGGTACAGTGAATATTGTTATGGGCAATGCTCAAGAAATTGGTGACACATTAGTAGGAAGCACAAAGGTTTGCTTCTAAACTTCGCAGTTTTATCTGAGCTTTATTAAGTATCAGTAGAGGTAGGAACATGGATGACAATATGCTGTTGATTTCGTAGGTGAGAAAGATTACCTTCACGGGTTCAACTGCTGTCGGGAAAAAGTTAATGGCTGGCGCTGCCTCTACTGTGAAGAGGGTACAGCTCTTATAAACCTTCTTAATCGTGTAAATTTATCTCCTCATGTATCTCAGATTCTCAGCGTTGTCTTTAGGTTTCCTTGGAACTTGGTGGAAATGCACCCTGTATAGTGTTTGATGATGCAGACTTGGACGTAGCAGTGAAAGGAGCTGTAAGAATTAAGATAGCGTTTTTCTTATGTGCTTATTCTTTATTTCTTTTATTCGATTCAACATATCATAGCTTCTTGAAACTATGTTTCTGCATTATATGTCGATCTTTGATGGTGAATTGGTGATGCAGTCGTAAGCACCCGTAGAATTGACATTAAGGAATTGTATTTTTTCTTGTTTTTAAAAAACCTCAAGAAAAGAGATGTGAACCTAACTCATGTTTAACGTAGTAGTAAGCTAAGAGATAGATTAACACCCTAAGTTGAACATAACAGTCTAGTGCGCAACCATCCCGGATACAACGGTGGGCATCTACATGGGTATACATAGAGGCTATGCACTACCCGGGTGAATGTGGTACTGGTGGGAATTTAGTAAAGTAATTCGTGTTTTTCGAAAGATGGGTCTTGTAAGATTTTGTTATTGTTTCCTGTGGTATAATAAATACAGAAAAACAGAAAGTACCATTCATTCCAAGATTTGGTTTTACAAATGAAGTCATCCACTGGTGGGATTATTCTTCCCTATTGGCACTCTTGTAAGTTGTAACCTTCTGGTTTAATGTGTAGAAAGCATAGTGGCAAAGTTTTCAATGGGGTAAATATCTGTTTTTCTTATGTGCTATCTGTCAGAAATTGGTCAAGATATAGAAAGCATAGAAAAATGCGCCCCTTGTTTATCTGAATGGGAATGGAAGGCTACATGAGATGTGTTATTAATACCATTAAATCAGTGTTTCTAGAGGGTCCTCCATTTTAGGGCACGTTGAGGATAGGATGTACTGTCGACAAATGACATTTATGGGTTGCAGCCTGCTCATAAAAATTTATAGGATGTACGGGAAGGACTTGGTGATGGTCTTATTGCCATGTAGAATAGAAGCTGGATTTAGTTAGACAAGCTGCCTCACTTGTGGAAATTTCCAAATATCTTTTGAAAATCAGTTTAGTAGAACTTACAGTGAAAATTTTCAGAAAATTATTAGTGACGGTGCGGTTAGTTAAAGAAATTGATGTCAGTATTAGGATTTTCTCAGTCAAATAGTGCAGAAAATTAGAAGTGAAAACTGAAAATATCTTGCTTTTGTGGAAATTATTTACAGGTTTAGTTTGGATTGTTTAATTAGGAATTATCCTGTTGGAGTCGCGTACACAGGATACTCAAGTATTCATTCATAAATTTGGACTAAGGGTCAAAATGAGTTCATCGTCTTTGCTGCTTACGACTTACGAGTAATTGGTGACTGAGATTAAGTTAATGCTGTGAGCCTGTAACTCTTGTTCAGGCTCACCTGTCACACGGGACATTTTTAGATTACATTTGGAAATTGATTTTCACCAAGTAATCTCTAAAACAAGAGGTATATTTGTCTTTTCATCTGTGTTACTCCGACACGGCTGCCAGGTGGCGTGTCGCGTGTCGGACACGACACGGTGACCGACACGACACAGGACACGTGTCTGACACGGCCATGACGGACTCGACACTGACACGTTGGCAAAGAAAATGGCAGCCAAAATGAAAAATGGAACTTACATGGCACGGTGGTCGACACTGACACGGACACCTCTAAAGTCCAGATCGTCGTAGAAGAGGAGTACCTGGCGGCTGACGCCAT
>JAGPOY010000864.1:0-20158 GCA_018983105.1 Silene uniflora
GCTATTTAGTACTTCAAATTTAGATTGATTTCGACGCACTTCCAAATTAATTTCAAAGTACTTATCTGAATTATCCTCCAATAACCAACCCAGCCTCCCTTTCTTTTCAACACCGAAAGCTTTAGCAAATAAATTTCTATCTTCATCCTCTATATTTAGTACCATTCCTTTGCAAACTATTTCCATTTGTGATGCTCAAACCCTAACAGTACAATAACATACTCTATAAGAATACTACTATAATCATGGAAGGTGAGAATAACACTAGAATAACAGCTACAATCATGGATGATAATTATAAGATCAGAAAGACAATCAGGAAAACCACAATAATGATGACAGAGAGACGATCAGGATGATAAGATCAGAACAATACCTGATTGATAAACAAACGATGGACGTAGATATAGGCTGAGAGACGATCACACTGATGATAGAGATGATGATAGACGGAGATGATGATAGAGAGACGACTGAGTTTATCTGATTGATATATGTGTTCTGTGTTTTGTGCTGTAGAGTAATACGAACACACTGGTGTCTTTTTTTAATCTTTATTTAATTTCTTTAACAATGGTTAATAACAAATAAACCGTTGTTATTAAAGTACATATTAACAACGGTTCTATTGACACCCGTTGTTAAAAAATTATAACAACGGGTTTTTAAAAACCGTTGTTAAAAGATTATTACATATTAACAACGGCTCCATTGAAACCGGTTGTTAAAAGATTATAACAACGGGTTTTTTGAAAACCGTAGTTATTACTTTTCACTAATTTTGCGCCAAATTAATAACAACGGATATAGAGTAAACCGTTGTTATTAGTTTCCTTATTAACAACGGTTCTCTGAGTTTCACCCGTTGTTAAAACTAATAACAACGGACAACAAAACTATACCGTTGTTATTAAATTTGGCGGAAAAATGTTAATTCAATCGACAACGGGTTTTCCTTATTTTTTGTGAATAAGCGTTGTTGATGGGGCGTTGTTATTGCCTGATATTGTAGTAGTGTAAGCTCTCAAAGAGACGTTACCATCAATATGCATAAAAGGAAACAAATACTCTGCCTTATACTCTGCCTTCCTATATTGATGCAATATTATTATTTCCTACTGTAAATAGTTTATCTCATTCTTTGTATATATAGGATAGAAGTACAGCTTTGTAAACACAATTATTTTCCAATCAATTGATTATTATTTCCATTCAATATTTTTCTCAATATCTACTTTAGCATGGTTTCAGAGACCTAGGTCTCTCGATCTATTCTTTAAAACACATCTGCCGTTTCTTCTTCTTTTTTTTTTCAAAATCTTCTCTATTATGACTAATTCTGAGTTAATCGAAACCACCAAATCTCCATCTTACACTATGGTTCACGTTGAACATACCGGGCATAGCATAACCCCGGTGGTCTTCAACGGAAACAACTACGATGAATGGTCTCGATCATTTCATCTTGTTCTTATGGCGAAAGGGAAACTCGGATACATCGATGGTACCATCGTTAAACCAGACACAACGGCTGCAAATTTCGAAACATGGCAATCAAGCAACGCGTTGGTGACTATGACCCTGTTATTTTGGACTTGAAGTCACCCCCTTTAAGTTCAGTTCAGTTCCTATAAGTTAAGTTAAGTTCAGTTCAGTTCCTATAAGTTCAGTTCAGTTCAGTTCCTATAAGTTCCTATAAGTTAAGTTCTAATAAGTTCGGTTCAACTCCTATAAGTTCAGTATAGACGAGTTCATACGACTCATATTACCTGTAAATTCATACACGTTTTTCTAATATTAACGCAATGAAAAGGATAGTACGCTTTAAATTAATGAAAAAAATTCCAATAATAAAATTATCCTATAAACATTATTTTTTAAAATACAAAAATATGAGGATTCAAGGAACAACATGAAATTTTACAAAAATATAAAATTTTATAAGGATGCACACTCTTACAATACCTATTGTACAATATGACTTGAACATTCAAGGAACAACAGATTCAGGCATGTTTGAAACGAAGCGTAAGGAAGCTATGAACAAGGTACGAAATAACATAGTAAAAGACATTTGGCGAGGCAATGGATTCGATGATGTTAGTGAAAATGAAAATGAAGATGAAGATGAAAGTAACGAGGAAGATGATAATATGGAAATAGATGGTTAGAAAAAAAAAATGTAATATGTAATTATTTTATATTGTAATGTATTGTAGTACTTGTATAAAAAATTAACTTATATAAAGCGCAAAATTTTTATAAGTTCACTTCGAGTTCTATAAGTTCACTTCAGTTTCTATAAGTTCAGTTCAACTCTTATAAGTTCAGTTCAATTCCTATAAGTTAAAAAGTTAAGTTCAGTTAAGTTCCTATAAGTTCAGTTCAGTTCATTTCCTATAAGTTCAGTTCAGTTCAGTTCAGTTCCTATTAGTTCAGTTCAGCAACTTAAAGTCCAAAAGAGCAGGGCCTATGTGGATCTTCAACACCATTGATTCTGGGTTACGTAATCAGATTTCCCTTCGCCCTGAGGCGAAGCAGGTATGGACGGATATAAAAAATTGTTTTTGTCAGATTAACGAAGCCCGCATCTATCAATTGCAGGCTGATCTTTTGGCGAGTCGTCAAGGTCCTACTGAATCTTTGGTCAATTACTACGGTCGAATGACAGCGATCTGGAATGCTATTTCAGAACTAGACGCACTACCTTCTTGTTCTTGCAATCCCTGTAAGTGCGATTGGCTACAAATTATCACTGCTCGTCGGGAGAAAAAAAGGGTACGTGCTCGTTTTGTTAATACTCGGTCTCATATTATTGGCCTTTATCCGCTTCCGTCTTTAGACCTTGTGTACAATCGTCTTCTCCAAGACGAGGGTGTCCGTAACCTATCTATTAATTCGACTGATCCCACACCTACACCCATGGCTTTTGCTGCCCGAGTCAATCAAGGAGCTCGACATTCCGGGGGGGGAAGGGACACTCGCCGTAACCCGTCAGAACCTTCGAAATACTTTTGCATCGCCTGCCAAAAACCAGGCCATAGCTTACAGTTTTGCTACCAAGTAACGGGAAACTATCCCGAATAGTGGGGCGATCGTCCCCGTCCTCGTATTATCCTTGCCCCTAATGCTACCGACTTAACCAATGCGACCTTTATTCCGGATACACGGGGGAAGTCTACCTCTGACAGCGCAAAAACACCTACTCCTGCTGCTAAGATCAACATGGCATCTGGTAAAGCGCCTCTGGTTTCTATTGGTGCATCAACTTCCTGTCCTCCATTGGCTCAGTTTGATAAACTGGACCTCAATTCCTTATCTGCGCAAGAATTGGATGAGTTGAGTGCACTCTGGAATTCTCGCAAAACAGAGAGCTGTAATGATCGTCTTAACGGTAAAGTCTCTCCTTTTACTTGGATTGTTGACACGGGAGCATCCCATCACATGTCGGGATGTCTTTCACATTTTACGAATATTAAAAATATCACTCTGTTATCCGTTGGTCTACCCAACGGGGATCTTACCATTGCCACCCAAAGCGGTGATATTCACTTGTCTTCCCGTCTTATTTTACGGGATGTTTTATACGCTGCTAACCTACATTGTAATTTGCTTTCAGTTTCTAGTCTTCTAAAGGGTAATAGTTTAACAATTCAATTTTCTCATAATCTTTGTCTCATTCAGGACCGTTCCTCGAAGACGGTGATTGGGGCGAGTGAGCAACACGAGGGGCTTTACTACCTTCAAAATGTCAGGACTGATAAAGCACACGCATGTCTAGCTGGGACGGTGGATTCCATTGAACTCTGGCATCGGAGGTTGGGGCATCCCTCTTCAAGTATTTCCCGGTTTTTGCCTTTTATTAATAAAACTTCTCGTACTTCGGACAATTTTCATAGTAAAAGTTGTGACATTTGCTTACGCGCGAAACAAACTCGCGAACATTTTCATTTAAGTTCAAGTCATGCTATTTCTTCTTTCGATCTTATACATTGTGATCTTTGGGGTCCCTACTCCGAAAATGCCTTTTGCGGCTCTAAACATTATCTTACCATTGTTGACGATTTTTCTCGCTCCACATGGGTGTATCTTTTACGTCACAAAAGTGAAACCAAACAAACCTTATTAATTTTTTTTTAAATGGTAGAACGTCAATTTGAAAAGACAATCAAAGTTTTACGGACCGATAATGGCACGGAATTTCGGCCTCTAATCCCATTTTTTGAAGAAAATGGCATTCTTTTTCAAACTTCTAATATCGACACCCCCCAACAAAATGGTCGGGTGGAACGAAAACATCGTCATATTTTAAATGTCGCGCGTGCCCTTCTCTTTCAAGCAAGTTTACCCTTATATTTTTGGGGTGAGTGCGTTTTGAGTGTTGTTTACTTAATAAACCGTACTCCAACGCCTCTACTAAACGGCAAAACGCCATATGAAATGCTTTTTAATAAACCCCCATCTTTTGAAAATATTCGCATTTTCGGTTGCCTCGCTTACGCTCGAAATCTCAATCGGTCACACGATAAATTCGCGTCTCGAAGTCGTAAATGTATTTTTATTGGTTACCCGTTTGGAAAGAAAGGTTGGCGTCTCTATGACTTAGACAACAGGTCTTATTTTGATTCAAGAGATGTTATCTTTGTCGAAACTTAATTTCCATACAAACACCTCAACATACATGATCTAGATTATGGTAATTCATCGTTCACAGCTGACACAATGGCTCCTCTGACCACACACTACTTATCACGACCTCTACACCTTCTACATCCACGACAACTCACGAAACTGCTAACCCTTCTACTTCTTCAGCCTCGGCTACTACAGAAACGACCACTACCACCAATGTTGACACACCTAGTGACGCCCCTACCACAACCCCTCCTTCCACGGACTCACAAACCTTGGGACGGGGGCATCGTGTTAAAATACCCAACTCAAATTTAAATGGCTTTGTCCTTGACAAACCTCGTCCATCGTTGCACTCACTCGCCGCTACAACATCGTCTTCAGGTACCGCTCATCCTCCTTCTCATTATCTTAATTATGCGAAATTTTCTCCTAACCATAAAGCTTTTCTATCGGCCGTGACTAAACATCACGAGCCCAATTTTTATAGAGATGCGGTGCAGGTGCCCGAGTGGCGTGAAGCTATGAAATTAGAAATTGAGGCCCTCGAAAAAAACGGAACCTGGACTCTCGAACATCTGCCTCCCAATAAAAAGACCATCGGTTCTAAATGGGTCTATAAGATTAAATACAATGTCGACGGTTCAATCGAACGATACAAAGCCCGTTTAGTGGTAATGGGCAATCGACAGGTCGAGGGCATTGACTACGAAGAAACATATGCACCCACGATTAAGCTCGTCACGGTCCGAACTTTGCTAGTTATAACCGCTGCCAAACAATGGGCTCTACATCAAATGGATGTACAGAACATTCGCATGACAGTGAGACCGAAATATGGACCCTCTATTCCATTTCAAGTAGGTCAAACAAATCTACCCGATATAATATTGTTAATATTATTTTGGATACCCTTGATTTAGCCATATGCAAATCTTAACTCGCTCAAGTTGTAGCCAAATTTCCAAGATTCACACATATATTTTGACTTAAACAATGTTATTACCTTCAGCTCAATTATTTCTTTACCTTTAATTAATAAAAAAAGGCTAATAAATGATTGAGACGGAAGGTGTAATATACTACTTATAAATAAACAATTTGATCATAGTCCTCCCGTTTCCCCCTTACAACGGTGGTTTATCATCTATTTTGGAAGTTGAATGTCTTGACTGAGAAGGCAAAGATGAAAGCAAAGAGGATAGCAAATCCACCAACAATAACAGCAACTTCTCCAAGGAAGTCATGATGGAATCCAAAGTAGCTTCTTATAAACTCTTCTATTGTTAGATTTTCTGGATTATCGACGAGTATATCTTGTATGTCCCCAAACTGAGAAGCTACTAACCCGTACAATGTCCATGACACCGGGCAAATATAGTAGTACCATCTCCACCATATGGGTATTTTCTGTTTCATTACCAACATTAACTCAGAAAGCAATTTAAACATATATTGTAACAATAATCACAAGTAATCAAGCATAATAGTGACTAATGACAGTCTGTAAAAAGGGATTACCGATTTTGGTATAAGGTATCCAGAAAAAAGGTTCCAAATGCCATAAAAGGCCGAAGCAATGATAGCAGCAACATTGTGGTTGGGTGTGATGGCAACAGTCATCATGCCATAGTAAGTGAAATAAGAAAGGGTGAAGAACATGAAGAAGAAGTACCATAAGAACTTGGATGTTCTCCATTCAAACCCTATCATGGCATATACTATGAGGCCATATACTAATGCTTGCACAAAAATGTATGGTATCTCAATCATCGCCTGCCACCAAAGACAACGGTTAACTTAGTCATAAACTGTGAGACCATTGAAACCTTCTGATACGAGATTTAATGTTTTGGGAATTGAATTGCAAGGGCAAGTTACCTGAGCAAAAGCATAAGGTAAAGCTGAATACATGCCAGCAGCTTTTTCTCTATAGAAAACTGTTCTTTCTACAGAAACTACTGGTTGAACTGTAGATGCATTTTGGAGACCGATAAATAACACAGCAGCGTACATGGAACCCATTGCATTGAATAGATCTTGTGATTTTCTTCTGAATATAGAAAAAATAAAAACTTAGCATACATTATGGGTATTTACTCCAACGAGATAATAAAATCAATTAGTTAAAGTAGCCCAAAAACAAATATATACTTAAATCTAGCATGATTTCATGCAGTACTTATTTTATTTTTCGATCAGGATTTCTAGTGTCGAGACATACATTTTGCCTCCTAGTTGCCAAAATATTGTCCCGAACATTACAGCAATGGCGGTGGTAAATAGAAATCTGACGGCGGTGTACATAGGATTACGCCAGTAAGACCGGTTCTGTTTCCATAAACAAGCCGTGGTTTGGACTAGGAAGGGTTGGGAATACTGAGTATTGAAATGAAGGTCTTTTAAACCAGGTCTAGGTGTTCCTAGCTCTTCGATGAGTGCTTTATTTCTCCTGAAATCAAAAGTACCTGACATTAGCCACGAGTTTCATCCAGGTCGAATATAGATTCATATTAGTCCTTACGGAAAAATCTGGATTCAGTAGGATCCAGTTAAGATCTCGTTCGTTGTCATCCTTTCACCCTTGATTAAATATTTAATAGAAATACCTGCACAGGTCTGAATTCTTGTATAGATCTGCAAAATCTACACCGAGAACTAGCTCTTGGCCTACTGTTGAGACCTCCAACATCCAAGTCGCTGGATTATAACCATCTGTGATTTTCTGTACTCCTTGAATACTCTATATCAAGCATATAAATCACTTAAATTCGAGAATTCAAGTTATCTATGTATGTCAAGAATAAAAATCACAAGTTAACCTCAAAGTAATTGATGAGATCACAAGATTGATGTCCCAATGGTCCAACATATATTTCTTGCCCTCCTCTCTTCATCAAAAATAACTGCAACAACGTAATAAAACTCTATTATCTACGGTGTACTTTTTTAAAGTATGATGATTGATCTAATCAAGATCCCTTTTAAATTTTAATGGAACCCATTTTTACCTCATCGAAAGCCTCAAATATATCAATGCTAGGTTGGTGAATGGTACAGACAACAGTTCTTCCTGTATCAACTGTGTTTCTAACAGTCCTTATCACTATAGCTGCCGCTCTTGCATCAAGCCCTGATGTTGGTTCATCCATGAAAATGATTGAAGGGTTTGCAACTAATTCTACTGCTATTGTAAGCCTTTTCCTTTGCTCAGTTGACAAACCACTCACACCAGGCAACCCTACTAGTGCTCCCCTCAATGTATTTAGCTCAACTAACTCCATTACCTCCTCCACAAACATCTGCTTCGAAAAAAGTGAGCGTAAGTAAAATATTTTGTTTCATGCAAGTGAAATCAGATTCCGATCTAAGTTCTTACATGCATGTGATGCGAATGAGAGTGACATTTAGAACTTCAGTGTAAAATACTATACTAACCTCTCTAGTTTGGGGATTAACATCAGATGATAAACGCAACCAGGCAGAGTACAACAGAGATTCATAGACTGTGACATAGGGAGAGTGGATATCATTTTGCTCACAATATCCTGAAATTCTAGCAAAAGTTTTTTGTGTCTTAGGATACCCCGAAATTTTAATGTCTCCTTCGATGTACCCTCCGGTTTTCCTACCAGCAAGGACGTCCATGAGCGTCGTTTTCCCTGCGCCACTGACTCCCATTAGAGCAGTAAGAACTCCTGGCCTAAATGCTCCAGTAACACCTTTAAGTAGCTCTAGCTTGTCTTCCATCACACCTTGTGCTTTCATTTCCTGGTTTTAAGAGTAATCAGTAGAGTTATTATTTATGTATAGTACTCCGTGACTCATGTACGAGATAGTCTCACAAGTAAGATTAGTCTAAATCGTTGCACATTTTTCATTAAATTATACTCCGCATTTTTTTCATGATTTGGTGACATATGTTAAAACGTCTTATATAGAGCAATTGTATTATTTGAGCCTCAATATTGATCACCTAAGACTTGTATTTACCTGTGGCATGTTGACTGAATATCGTACTTCATTAAAGGTAATTAAATATTGTTGAAAAGGAAGAATCATTCCTTTTTTATCAACTTCTTGTGTTTCTTGAGCAATAATTTCGCCTCCATTTCCTACAAAAATTATTGAAGCTTGAATAAACAAATAAAACAATAATCAACATCTCAAGCAGTCCCGTGTATGGCAAATTAAGGGGGTGAGTACCATTCGAGTTGTTCATCTTATAATCATTGTCGTATGGGATTGCTTGAGTAGTCTTGAATGCTGCATATGTACATAATGCAAAGTTAGTCTTATGTCTACGACATTACCTAATGCCTCAAAGGAAGTTCTTATACAATCAGTATGCATGTCAAATATACGCAACCTTACTTTTATGCTGAAAACATACATAAAGGCCACTTCCAAATGACACATAATGATAATTACATCAAGTATGCAGAATTGTTAGTGACTGCTACATCCGAATATAGATGTGGAAACTATTTAATACTTCACTTTAGTCTTAGGAAGTTGGTTAGAGTAGGAAGGCGACATACGACTAAAGAAAGCAAGAGCAAGAGTGTAAACAATGTTGAAGAGAAGAGTAAATCCAAGTAATGCGCCTGCTGCTATCCAATACCAATATGCGTGAGTGGGAAAGCCTTGACCCTTTAGGATTACAACTCCAAGTGTTTCATTTTGGCCTGGAAGAATCTGTGGTGTACACGAGCAAATGTAAAGCCAAACTCTAAAACAACAACTAAATCCTCAAATGGTATGGAATTGGCTGATGTGAATCATCGTATAAAGCTTAAATAGAAATTTAAAATTTGAGAGAAGGGGAAACTCAATAGTGACTCTCTAGAAACATACTTTTCTCCAACTGTGCCCAAGGAATTCATTGACAGCCACAGCATTCTGAGCATACATCATTGGTGATGCCCAATAACCCCATATCCACCATTTCTTTATATTATCTGTTGAACAAAAATTATGTAAGCTTTAGGAAATCTATGACAATTGATAAAAAAAAATTAGCTTAAGGCACAATGTTGTTCTACTATGTGTAAGTTATTTTTGTGTAAGACTATCTTAGTATATAAGTTATTCCCTTCCACTCGTTTTTTAGATTATATAATTTTAAGGATTACTTTGGAAATTTGAGAAGGTACATATTAATATGTTGCACAAAGCTGCTAGATCTTACCCTTTGAGAGAATGAAACCACCCAATACAAAGAGTTCCAGCGAAACACATGATCCAAATGTGTTTGCGACAACCATAGTTCTCCCTAATGATCCAATTGTCTTAAACAAACCGGAAGCCATCTGGTTTAGAAGAACTAGTATTAGGTAATACTTGAACATCCTGCAAGAAATATATACACCATGATCAAACATTGCATGAGACGACTCTTAACTCATACAATGATACAGATAATTGTAAAAAAGCTGAAGTTGAAGTCGACGAAACCTAAAAAAAAAAGAGCAGAAATACCCTAGCCCTATGATCGTAAAATTAAAAAGGTCATTTTTGATAAGTTTGACAGTCACATAACTTATACAGATAACTGTAAGAAAAGGAGTGGAAGTCCACCAAACATAAAAAAATATCAGAAATACTCTATGATTGTAAAATTAAAAAGGTCACCCTTGATGAGTGTGGCATTCTCACAACTACACAAGAATCTGAAATTCTAAAAAGAAGTTAGTTACCTTCCAACATTAGAATCAAATCCGATAACATAGTAAGTTAATGACACCAAAACAGTAACTTCAACAAAGGTAACGGGGATCTTAAGGATCCAACCAGGTAGAGTATATGCCCATGAGGGAAAGAAGAGGAGGTCGCGATGCTTATAGAAAACAGGAAGTCTGCCTACTGTCATCGATATCTCAGACATTCCATTGAACATACATAACAGCACCCCAAAAAATAGTGCACCAGAGAATAATGTGCCATCTGTTATGGTGTCCTTGTGCATCTTGGTTCGAAAAAACACCGTCATTATTATACAAGACAAGACCAAGAGCTGATATGCACAAAGACAAACATAGGATTAGTACTTTCATCATAAAAGCGTGTTGAAAGCTACGTTACTTAGACTCGGCTACAAGCTCATTCATAGGCCTGACAAACGCGTTACATAAGTCTATGTTGGAATTTTTAATAGTAGAAGTATTGAGCACGTAATTTTCAAACTTGGATCTCTGTTTATATATTGAAATTTTTTGATATTACAATATATGGTGAGAAATGTTAGCTCCATGTTTGGAATTCCAAACATAGATCTTTGTTTATATATTAAAATTATTTGATATTACAATATTAGGGAAGATGCATGGAGCTTAATAGGTTATTGTTTCCCCACATATGTAATATTATACAAATTCAACTTATAAATAAAATCATTCATGTTAAGAATATTGTGCTCACTACATTATGTTATCAAAATTCCAATTGTCGGTTTATGTGCCTCAAGTAATTTCTGAGCGGTTATCATGTGATTTCTAATATTGGCCACCTTTTGGCTTTATGGTTGAAGTAAAATAGTGAGCAGAATGAATTAGGATATTTTTGAGTCATTATTCATCTGGTCAATATGAGTCTCAGTTACTTGCAATTGTTTTATTGGGTTTATGTTGGGTTCTGGTTGAAAGTTTCCAATGAGTCGGTCTTCCATGATCTAATATAAATGATGGAATACATACTTGAGTGATCTTGAAGATGTAGACAAAGGAATCCCTCTTCATCAACAATAATTCTCTATCAAAGCAAGCTTTCAGATAATCCCTTGTACCAACGCCATACTTTTCGGTAGTTAGGGCAGCAGGATGGCTTTTGGTCCTATCAAATGCAATTGAAAGCTCTTGATTGAGCTTTCTTCCCACATGAAAAGACTTGAATGCTTCAGCAAATTCCTTTGAGGTGATGAAATGATATGGCACATGTCTTCTTTCCCAGTATTGCTCCTGGTCTTTCTTGGATGTCACCTGTTTATAGCAGCACGGTCTTACACTCTTACCCATGAGTTACTGAAATAATATAATTGGCATAAGAACAATGCAAGGAATTGTTACTTACTTCCTGCAAGAAATCAGCAACTCCTTTTCTAACAGGACATTGAAATCCCATAGACTTGAAAAAGTCGAGAACGTGTTCTCGAGGACCTTGGTACACAATTTGGCCATCAGAAAGAAGGATGATATCGTCAAAGAGGTCATATGTCTCAGGTGCGGGTTGCAGAAGTGAAATGACAGCAGTTCCGTTGAGAATATGGACTGATTGTCGGATTGAGTTTACAATTTGGTATGTTGTGGAACTGTCCAAACCAGTTGATATCTCATCCATGAACAGAGCCTTGGCTGGTCCCACCAACATTTCACCTATAATCAACCATTTGTTACAAAATAAACGAAAATGATTGTCCGAAAGTCTACTCCCAACTAAACCTATAATCGCAATCCAAAACCTGTACTACTAAGATTCACCATGTTTTATCACAGGATTGCCCTATTCAAGTCTTTATCAAATTAAAGTAATCATTTGAGTTGAATGTGTTTACCGGTTGTGACACGCTTTCGTTGACCACCTGAAACACCTCTAATCATCTCATCTCCTACCACTGTATTAGCACATATGTCTAGCCCTAATATCTGAACAACTTTCAAAATTTCAGCACAGAATTTCACCAAACTTTTAATAAATCAAGTCAAAAACAATATTCAAGGTTTTATGATAAAAATACCTTTAGGATGTAATCTGTAATAATATTCTCTTCTTGACCCTCAACGGCTGAAGCCTAAAATATTACGGAGTATATTGTAAAATATCAGTGTAGTCGTATATGGACAAGGTTATTCATGTACCAAACATGTGGGTGTTGTCCGAAACTAGAGTTACCTTCATGAAAAGATCAATATCAGGATCAGGCTTAATATTAGCCTCTTTCTCTTTTCTACACAGCTCAGCTAACATTTCTGTAAATTCCATGAAAAAATAATTTATTAATTTTTGACTCCTTCAAACATACCTAAGATTAAAGGATGGAAAAAACCGAACAGAAACGAACCATGTGCGTAGCCAACACCCTGAAACCTGGCTGAAAATGAGAGGGTTTCTCTGACGGTAAGTTCAGCAAGATGAACATCATGTTGGCTAATGTAAGCGGCTGTTCTTTGTGGTACAAATTCGCTCATGTCATGTCCATTGTAGGTCACCTTTCCTGAAACCTGTTCATGTGGATAACTTAGTTAAAATTACTCATACGCCATTATTCATTAAACCATTAAAAGAAGCTTAAGATACTGATTAAACATACTAGGGAGTAACTTTACTTATTCAGGCCCAATTGACCGCATTTTTGGACCAGAATTTTAATATGTAGGTATCTAAAAACAATTTATAGTCCAATAGGTCCGATCCTACATGGACCAAAATGTTCTCGGCCCGATGCCGGTCTTGGATTTTTGTTGATTCCGGTTCTATTCCAAACCGGTTCCCGTCCAATCCGGTGCACACCCCTAACTATACTCTGTATTAGGTGACAAGTGTCGGACACTGTTACTCTTGTGAAAAGGTTTAATTTTTGTTATATAATATCAAGTGTCGGGACTCGGGAGTATATAGCAGTAGAAATGTCCCAACCTGTCAAATTGAAGTATCGAAGTGACGCAGCTGTATCATGGAGCTTTATTGTATTACTCCCTCTGGCCCTTTGATTAATTATCAATTAAATTTGGCATAAAGACTGTTGGTGCTTTAAGTGTACTTACCGGTTTATTTAGCGTGCTCAAATTTGGTTCATGTATGGGTAAATTTTATATAATATAATGTCAGTTGGGGAGTATGGAGTAAATACTTTCATAATTTTTAACGAATTTACGGTATAGTTTTTATCGTTCGAATAACTATGATAGTACGGGGGGTATAAACTTCTATCTTCCATATCTATATTAATAGACATGAGATAAGAAGATTAAAACCACAGGAAAATCGCATTTTTTGCATCTTGAACAAAAATAATAAACTACATATAAAACTTCAATTATATGTCTGTTTTTGTGCCAAATTCAGAAGACATCGTCTTATCTCAATAGGATTTTCGGAACAACCCAGAGTCTAATATCACTTTCGAATTGTTCTATTAAGAAAGAGAAGTCAATTCGGTATAGTTTTATTATTTTTTTTCCTATTCGTGTACCTATATTTCGTAACAATCTAGTAGAAAAATTTCGAAATCTTTCAAGATGACGAATGTTAAGGAAATGACATTGAAGGTTAAGAAATGAAGAAGTTTGAGTATGTTGATTTGAGAAGAGGGCGGAAGAAAATGCACTGACGAATCAAAAAGTGGTTTATGTCTTGAATACTCCCCGTCCAGAAGTGGCTGATAACAATACCGTAGAGGAATTAAGGAGGAGAAACAAATGGGATAATGACGACTATATTTGTTGATGTGTCCAATTTATATACAATTTAGTCCCCTAATTTAGCTCTATTTTACTTGATTATTTCACTTTAATTAGTGTTTTTGTGAGTTAATATTGCATTCTAGGTGTATTGCTCGTGTTTGTTGCATTTTGTAGGAATCTAAGCACTCGGAGGTTTTTTTCCCGTCATTTTAGCAAACATCGGAATTTGCAAAGCTAAGTAGAAGCAAACTTGACATGGCATGGCACTTATGGAATAAATGAGAAGTCCAAGCAAAGATGACACTAACATGTTGGTGGAAAAATAAAGAAATGAGCCAAAGAAATGAAGACAAGAATTGAAGCCCAAATAAAGTGATGGAGTTTAGAGCAAGCTTAGGATTCTACTTACGATGCTCACAAGGAATTTTTGATGCTAAATTATCACTTAAATCAGGTGATTAAGAGGCGTTAAGAGGCTTGCATGGGATTCTTTAGCATTTAATCAAGAATTGAAGGAAAATTAAGATTATGCATTGGATGTCATATGATCTCTAATTCAACATGCATATTCCTATATAAGGGGTGTTATTCCACATCTTCTTACATATTTTCACACACCTTTTCATATGTTTTAGTCTTAGTATTTAGAAAAAAATGTAGTTTAGATTCCCTTTAAGCGTTTCCTTTATGTTATAAACAATTTCCTTTAAGTATTTGTTCTAAATAATTCAAGCTTTCCACATAGTTTTTCTATATTCAAGTTCTATTTCCATTATAAAGGTAAATCTCACTTCTAGTATTATTTTGTTATTCCTTTGTCATTTCCATTTACTAATTATCATGTTCACTTTATCTTTTGTTATCAGTTTCATTTCCATTATGCAAGAGTAGTTTAATTTGTCTAGGGAATAAGGGAAGCCATGCATAAATAGTTTTTGCAATTGTTGAATTAGGATGTCATTATATCGATTAATTGTTTCTATCACATGATTGCTTTGTTTTGATTAATCTTTGTTTAAAGTACACAAACATTGGTTAAGTTAGTTAATTCGTTCTATAAGTCGAGAGGGGCGGAATTGAGTTAGACTAAGCATGTGTTAGTAGAACGACCTAGCCATAACGAGAGTTCGATAGGACCCGATCTATGGTTGACAATAATATCGAGAGGTGGTTGTCTTTAAGCCTAAACAGTTATCGTTATTTAAGCATTCCTAGTTTAACATGAGCATTTACATAATTTGCATGTGTGACCCGACTCCCCTAGACTCTTTCTTTATTATCGTTTTCTTCCATTACTATATCATTGCTTAACAAATCCAACCAAACAATTGTAACCGACCTTGATAAAATTCGCTCCATAACAACTTGTTTAGAAACTCCCGTCTCCTTGTGTTCGACCCCTATTACTACATTTATTTGTGTTTCGGGCAATTATCTTTGTATAGGTGTGCAATAGCCTATCATTTATCGAGGGCCCATTAAAAATGGTATGTCCGATTCCCTCTTTGATGTTTATCAGAATATTGATTGTGCAAAAGAATTATAGGATCAACTAGAGTCTAAATACATATATGTAGATTGTAAAAAGTTTATAGTTGGAAATTTCTTGAATTATAAGTTGTCTGATGCTAGACTTGTTATGGAACAATACAACGAACGGCTACGAGTATTGGGGCAATTCGCTTAACACAATATGGAGATGTTTTAATCCATCTTGGTGTCTACTATCATTGAAAAACTTTCACCATATTGGAAGGACTTTAGACATACACAGTAAAACAAGAAATAGGATAAGTATCTTGTTCATCTTGGTAAAAGTTTGCACATAGATGAATCTCTAAGGGCGCATGAATCGGGAAAAACCACGGACCCAGGGAAGACTATATCTATCAATATGATGGAATTTGGTGGAAGTTCTAAATCTGAAAGGAAGGGAAATAAACGACCACACCCCCAATAACGACAAATCAAACAATCCTAATAAAAAGTCAAAAATGGGAAGCTGGAATGTGGCAAAAGTGGTCATCTAAAGCGTGATTGTATGTTTGCAAAGATAGGAGCAGGAAAAGTGAAGTGTGGATAAGGGTCGACGGACCAAGGTTGGCAAAGAAAGCAAGGTACAAATCTTGTTTATGATAATTTTAATTGAAATTATAAACCATGTATTTCTGAAGTATATTTTATGCTGCATGATGACATTCTGAGGTCGATTGACTCGGAAGCCACCAGACACGTTTGTAAAGATCATGGATAGTTCACTAAATATATATCTGCTGAAGATGAGCCCAAAATCTACATGGGAAACGAGTTAACTGCTCCATCTCTAGGAGGTGGTGAAATAATGTCGGTGCTTAGTTCATGAAAATCGGTGTGTTTAAAGAATGTATTACAAGTTCCTAGTGTACGTAAAAATCTAGTTTCTAGTGGTCAATTGTCTAGATGTGGATTTAAACAAGGAATTTAATCTGATAGATATGTATTATCTAAATCTGATTTTTTTTATAGGTTTCAGATACTTATGTAACGGCATGTTTATGCTAAACTTTAATAATGCAAATGTAAATAGCATGTATAATATAAATAATTTTATGGTTTATTCTGACATTGATGTATCTTCTATGTGGCATACCCGTTTAGGTCATGTTCATTATAGATAAATGTTATTAATGACTAAAAATGATCTAATCCTGCCTTTTGATCGATATTATGACTACAAAGAAATGTAAAAACGTGCATGTCAACTAAGATAACTAGACAACCTTCTCCTGGTGTAAAAAGATCGTTTATGTTATAAGAACTTATTAATAGCGATTTATGTTATTTCCATTCTTCGCTATCTTTAGGAAATAAGAAATATATGTTGTAACTTTCATTGATGAATGTACTCGTTTTTGCCATATATTCTTGTTACATATTAAAGACAAGGCATTGAGTAAGTTTATTCTCTTTAAGAATGAAGTAGAGTTACAACAATCTTCTTCAATAAAGAAGGTGCAGAAGGGCTGGGGAGGAGAATTTTACGATCATGTCTATTTCAGATTATGTGGTATAATACATGTGGTTACAACTATGTATACACCACAACAAAATGGGATAGCGGAAAGGAAACCAATAACTCTTAAAGAGATGGTTAATTCCATGCAATCTTACTTGTGTTTAAGTGAAGGATTTTGGGAAGAAGAAATGTTAATGGCTTGCTATCTATTAAATAGGGTCCTAAATAAAAAAAATAAAAAATAAAAACAAAGTTACCCCTTAAGAATTATGGTATATAAATAAACCAAACTTGAATTATCTTCGAGTTTGAATGTATACTCCGTATTTTTAGTTTGAGTACTCGGTCGAGTAGGTGCCACTCGGCCGAGTGCACTTGACCGAGTAGAGCGGTTCAGGTTTGACGGTTTTCTTAATTGTGTTTACTCGTGCGTTATATTAATTTACACCTTAAACATACTTCTAAACCTCGTTTTAAACTCTAGGTCATCAGTTTCTAAACATCTTCTCACACTTACCAATATTCATAATCATCTAAAGAGATTGGCCTTGTTCTTCATCAAATCGACTTGGGGAAAATTCTTCTTGCTTCTAATCTAGCCTAATCTAATTGTGAGTAAACCTTTACCTTCTATTTAGTCTTAATCATTTTTTTAGTTTCTCAATTATCGTATGGTTGTGTTAGAAGGTCGTGCATAATCATACTTGATTAGATTAACAACATTAGGCTAAATAGATAAAGGTTTCAGCAATTTACAGATTGTTGGGTTGCCTTATTCGATTGTTTTCGCTATCTTAATGTCTTTGGGTTCGAAAAAGTTGTTAAGAGACTGTGTTTTATTATAAGTCAAGTTTATGCATATCAAATTTGGTAGCCATATTCTTTCTTGTTTGTCCTAGCTGATTTATTTATGAACGTGTCACCGAGAAGTCCGTGAATCTAATTTTGTTGTGAAAATGGTTTGAAACCCTAATTTATATGTCGATTAAGTTCTGGGACTTTTTCTTACAATATTTTTGTAGAGTTTAGATGACAATAAGATTTGGAGTTTTCGAAAAATGATGTCTTAAACTCGTTTTATGAATCGATACTTTTTATGCAACTTTTGGAAATCAGTCTGGAAACTCTTAATACGTTTGGAATTTGGCAAAAGTACTTTAGATAATAGTTGTAGCTAAGATTCATAGGGTTTCAATCCAATTGGCCTTGCATCGATTGAATCTTTTTGGAATTAGCTATGTATTTTATAGCGAATCTGCCCGGTGCTGATGGAAAGTCTGGAAAAGTTGAGTTCGTCTTTAAGTGGAGATTACTACTAAGTCATGATGGGTTTAAGTTATGTGCATGGTTAATTGAGCATGTAGTTATTAAACATAATTATGTTATGTACGTGATTCACTTGTGAAGGATTAATAATGGGCTGCTTGTGTTTAAAGTATTGCTAAAAGGTTGGGTTTTCCTACTTAGTATAGTTTAGGATTGTTTGCCTTCTTGTGATTATTGTCATTGTGATTGTGTTGTTGTAGTGGTGGTGAGTGGTGACTATGGATATGGGTGGTGATGAGATGATTATCGTGATCAATGTCGGGAGATGGTTTCACATGTTCTCGCCCCTTGTGGCTCCCATCACAAGGGGACAAGGGGGATGTGCACATTAATGATCTTGGTTCGCTCGTTGCGATGAGCGGGGCTTTTGGTGGCTAGGCTGCAGTATACCACTGGCAGGGGTGGGTTACCTGTTGCGATGGGTAACCTGGCAAGGCTGCTCATTGCAGTGTGTAGTCGTGTCCGGGCAGCGGGTCGTACACTAGTTCTCGGAGTTGGAGATTGATGAATGTTGTTTAATGTGGATTTCTTAATGTGTTGCACATTGCATCTTTGTAATTTTATGTAATTGTTACTGACCTGGTGTGGCGTTATGTTGTTTTCTTGTTTTCGTTTACTTGTCTGAGGTGATCCATTTGATATTGTTGGTAAATGGTGAGCAGGTACTCTTTTCAGGTGTCTTGGTGGATGCTGTGAGCTGTTGTTGGGTGATGCGTGCATTTTATATAGACTTTACGATCCATCTTAGCACGCATTTCTATGTCATTTAGGTGATATTATGTCACTTTATACCCCGAATATGCTACTTTGTACTTTCATTGCTATTTTGTAGGTACAAGCTGTGAAGTAGCGGAAATCGAGCCAAAACTGTACCGAGCATGCACATTTATGAGATTGAGGAGTCGGAGCTGATTACTCGAGCATTGGGAAGCGTGAAACCGTCCCATAATCAAGTCAAAAGGCCAAGTTGTAGACCAAGCAGGAACTAGTAGATAAGGGAGCTTGGAAGACAAAGGAAGAGCTTCAATTCACTAGTGTCTACTTTGGAGAGTCATATCTCGAGTTCTACAACAGATAATCAAGTGTTTCCAATTGGAGGTGAAATCTTATCCTCTTAGATTTCCAACGCCACAAACATCGCTTGATTCCGATCAGTAACGAAGAAATGGCGGCTGTTTGAAGTTCATTGCGCGAAGCAGGAATTACGCGCTGAGAAGTGTTCGATCGAGAACTTCTTGTGTTCGATCGAGAGCCTATTATGGTCGATCGAGTACTATTGTGGTCGATCGAGAGCCTATTATGGTCGATCGAGTACTATTGTGGTCGATCGAGAGCCTATTGTGGTCGATCGAGTACTATTGTCCTCGATCGAGTGATTTGTTTGAATAATTATGTTCGATCGAGAGCTTATTGTTCTCGATCGAGTAGTTTTGAGTCGTGGGCTTTGGTCCGTGATGCAATTAGGTTAAATTATGTATTAAGTTTATTATAAATAGGATGATTAGGTCTCTAATCAGGATCTCATCATCGACGGAGAGGAGGAAACTCCAAATCCGCTGCTTTGTTATACTTTTTCCGGATCTATACTTTGCAATCATTCCTTTATTCTCAATCGGTATTTCTTATCTTTCTTTACTCATGTTATTTTCGCGTAGCTAATTCCCTTGCTAGGACTTAGGTGACCCATGTTATGCTAGGATAGTAATCGTATTAGGTTGCGCTTATAAGATCTATGATGTTTTGTTGCATATAATTGTAATAGCCTAATTGAGTCGACGCAGTTAGACTATTGACCGTAGTAAGCCTT
>JAGPOY010000865.1:0-20158 GCA_018983105.1 Silene uniflora
AATATAACTGCTTATATTAATTTCCCATTTTATACATTTAATTAAATATAACCGTTTATATTTAATTTTACAAATTAATCATGTAATTCGTATTAGCTAAAAATATTTAATCCGTATTAAATAATTATATTCACATCACATTGACCAATATTATAGTCAATAACTCCGACTAACCGTTTAGTCGTATTCGGCATAAATGTGACTGTATTTTCATACCGTCACATCTCTCAAACGTGTCCTGTAGGTGTGACTTATAGGGACCAGTTGATCACCGCCATCCGTATGACAATAACGTCAAACTTATCTAGCAAACCAACCGTTATTGATAAACGTGGATCAACTGATAATAATACTAAAGTATGCCCTTGTGATCCTTTAAGAGATTTAGAAAGTCATTGTACTAACTGTAAAGGACACCAGCCCCAACATCAGAGCGACGATCTTGGAACCTAAAACAAAAGAACCAATGAACTTAAAGTGTCTGAAACTAAAATGAACCCAGTTAGGAGTTGTTTGGAGCTACCACAAAGGCTTGTGAGACGTCCTAAGGCCGCAAGTTTGCCTTTGCAACTCTTAATTGGTCCCTATGGATGTGTCGGGGAAAAGTCGTTGTTGCCTGTGTGTTGTAATGCATGTTATAATAGTTGTGAAAAGAATGAAATTGAGAATGGCAAGATGAATATATGTGATGATGGGAAAGATGTGAATTGATATATGTTGAGCATGATCGGTGTTACAATTATTTTCATTAGTAAGATGGTAGATGTTTAGCATGATGATGCGTGCATTTCATATAGACCTTACGGTCTATTTTGGCACGCATTTCTATGTCATTTAGGTGATATTATTTCACTTTATGCCCCGAATATGCTACTTTGTACTTTCATGGTTATCTTGTTGTAGATACCCGTATCCGTCGATATTGGAGTTTACAGAAATCCCAACCAACACCCGATGATGAAAGGACACATGTTTATTAATGACACCGCTCATTTAGTGGATTTCGTTTTGCGATGCAAAATGGGTATTAGTTGACGGTTTTATAATTTAAATGAAATTTAAATTATTTTAATTTGAATTTTTAACTTTAAAAGTTTAAAGTTTTTATTTGAATTAATGTGTGACGTTTTATTTATCGCTTTTATTTAATTCAAAAGTTTGAATTTTAAAATGGTTTTTAACCAGTCTTTTGAAGCAGTTTTTGAGCTCGTTTCTTGTGCGATTTGAGCCCGATTTTCAAGGTGATTTCGATCCATTCCCTTCCTCCCCTAGCCCAGTGTTCGAGTCCTCTCAAACCCCCCTTTAACCCATCCAAAAATCGTCCCAAGCAGCCCATGTCCAACCCGTGACCTGCCCTGTTTTGGCAGCCCAAACCCGACACTAAACACCTCCAAACCCGACCCATTTCTAACCCAATTCACTCACCTCACCGTACCCATGAATCATGACCCAACCCATGTCCAAACAGACCCATAAACCGACCCAAAGCCACCCCCCTGCATGCACCAAAACAGAGCACACCGAGCCGCGGTCAGGCCCTGTTTCGAGCTCCATAACTCGAGCTAGGCTAGCCCATTGCCCATACCACCAAGCCTACGACTTTCCTTGATCTTCAAGCTATGATAAAACAGAAAATATCTTCCGCAATAGCTTTCCTAACCTAGCTGAAACTCCCTTCCAAAACTGCCACACACAACTTACCAAAAACCCGCAAATATCTTTCGGTGTTTGCTCTTGCCTTAAACTCCACGAAACAACCTTGCATATGAGACCTAGACCATCTCCATAACTGACCTAAGAAACCCTAATAGCTATTAACTATAAATACCAAACCAAACACGAAAAGTCGAGGAACACAACGCAAAAGAACCCGAGCACCCGTCTTAAACCCTTCATTTTCTCCATTCAAACCCTCAAAACCTCTCGTAAAATTCACCCTCCATACTCATCACATACCCAGAGACCGTCTTTGATAGTCACACACGAGCATAGGTGAAGTTTCGAGCATTGAATTGCTCAATTCGTCACCCTTGCCCCTGTCGCGCGCAGCATCTGTTTCTGCTCTTGTTTCATCGTTTTAAAATTGCTTTTAATCTGGTTTTTTGCTTGAAATCAAATTTTGATCTTCCACGATTCCGGAACATCTTTTAAAACTAAAATTGAGTAAGAAACGAAGTCAGAAATTGAATTTGAAATTCGATGTGCGAAGCATAGCGTAAACCGCGTTTTACAATTGTTTTTGAAATTGTTTTCGAAAATTAATTGTTTCGTAATTGTTTTGTTTGAAAACCGTCGACGACGTACCCTTTAGCAAATCTTGCATCCGGGATCCCGAGTGGTGTCCAATTTACATGTAAGTTGAGGGTGCAATATTCTCTCTTTCTCTCCCTTTCACTCGTTTTTTTAGCATTATTATTAATTATCGTTTGTTTTCGTTAATTGATTATCGTATGCTAATTATCGTATGATTGTGATATGTATGCTGGGATTTACATGCTGATTAGGATTAGTTAATTCGTTAATCACATGATTATGTATGCTCACATGTTTTAATTAGATTAATTATCGCATGTTTGGATTAATTATCGAATGATTAGTAAATTGTGTTTTAATTAATTTAATTATGAATATGTTGAATCTATGAAATAGATTATGTCAAAGATGAAATCTTTATGCTTAGATTAATTATATGAATGAATTTCACATGTCTAATTATGAAATAGTTAGCTTAATTCGTTCACATGATTAGTTGTTTGTTTTATTACGAAGTAATAATGTGTGTTGTTTGTTATAATTAATTCTAACATGGCAATAGTTTGAGAGTATAATATCGGCACTTGGGTACCGATCTTCGGATCCTCTTCCTGGTCAACGTGTCTCTCAAATTAATGTTGTGTCGGTCTTGATTAATGTGCCACGTGAGGCTTTGTTGTGTATACGGTTTTTGTATCATGTTTATTAAATCGTTATTTGATAGACTTGACCTAATTAATTTGTAGAATACGAATTAAATGAATTAGACATTCATATTAGGTCATACATGAACTTTCACCTAGGATTTAAATGAACTTCTTTAAAGTTAATGAATTCATCTCTTTCCTATGACGATTTTCTCGCTAGTTAGAATGCGCATGCTTAACATCCGTTCTATTGCACTCGATGTCTAGATTAGTCAGTTGACCACCCATGTTTGGCCGTGTGGCCGTGTTTTGCTTGTGTTGTCTTGGCCATCATGCCTCCTTATTATTGTTCGATTGTTTGATTATTGCGGTTTTATTTCAATTGTTACTGTTATTTAATCGTTGTAATTAATCGTTGTTGTAATTTAATTCAAAGCCATGTAATTTGTAACTTATAATAAGGGTCTAGTTAGTCCTTTATTTTGAGTCAAAGCAATTTTCGAAACCTTTGTTTTAGTCAATTAAATCGATTGTATTTAATTGGTTAAATCAAAGCGATTGTGCAACAAGCGATGAGAAAGCCAAGGACGAAGTCCTATGTGAACCATGACTTTCCCATTGGCACGTTTTCCACGTCCAGTATAACGCCTAGTGAGGCGTGTGTCAAGTAGCATTGTTAGCAATTGTATATAGATCGAGTTGTATCTACTTTCACTTGTTTGCGCATCGAGTCGGCAAGAATTGCCTGGGTTGTAATAGTTAGCTCCCCAACGGCTCCCCCATTCCCATCTAAGCCAGGTTGTGACTGCTTGCTAGAATAGCTAATCAACCTCACATGCTAAATCACTTCGACGAAGTAGTTTAGATGCATTAAATCACTAGAAACCGAATTCACATGTTAGGCTCAAAGAACATGGTTGCACTTCATACGACGATCATACTACTATTCCAATTAGCCATTGTTTTCCTTAGTAGAGGCCGTTTTAAACGGGCGGGGGTGGGTGTTTTATTAACGAACTTCCCATCACGTACTTTCACACGAACTCATTTTCTCAAAAGGTTTCCGAGTTTTCCTAAAACTTTGTGGCGACTCTTTTCAAATGAAAACCCCTTTCTCTTTTCCAACGAACCCCGGTTTTCCCACATCCACATTTTGGCGACTTTGCTGGGGATAGTGTAACTTGAAAAGGAAAATGATGGCCAATAGAATTGTAATATGATTGTCTTTCATGCATCACCCCTTTGAGACTTTAGGAGGACCATCTTCTACATTGGATCGATTCCAATGGGCAGGAGCTGATGTCCACTATGTCGGTTTAAGTACCAAGGTGGCACTGTGGAGGTCGTTAGGTATTTTTCCACCATAAGCACATTTCTGTTTATGGGGATTTAACTTCCTTCGACAAAGCGGGTCACTGGCATAGCACCCACTTCGAAGACCGACCGAGACTTAGAAGAGTCTAGGTTCATGCACGATGAATATGCGAATGCTTATGTGCTACTTGATCTTTTTTTTTCGAGTCCATTTTCGAAATTTTCAACCGTTTTCTCCAAACCGTTTTTTCGAAAATACCGTTTCAAAACAAGCATGTTTTCAACTCGGAATGCTGCCCAAGTAGATGTAGGATTTTTGACAAAAATGAGCCTTTTATAGCCGGCATGCTGCCCATTTAAAATCTCATTTTCAATCATCCATTTTCAAATCGATTTCAAAATGATTTTCCGCTAAACCAAACCCAAGCCTAGAATAGGTGTCGAGTCAAGTTTAGCCATGTCTAGGGCTCAAGTGAGCCATGTCTAGCCGCCTACACGACCCATTTGGGTCGCCCAAGTCACCTCTTGGGTCCAAGTCATGTATGTCGACCATTTGGTCAAGTGTCACACCACAGAAACGTCCTAGGTAGGGCATGTGGGACGTTGTTCACGCACCCATGGACCTATGAGCCAAGTTGGTTCAATCACGGGTCAGTCGCACCAAGTTATGGTCAAGTCTAAGTTATGAAGTTAGCTTGAGTCGAGTCATAGTCCTTGCTAGGTCTAGGACCCTTCACCACGCGTGAGACCCCTTTCAAGTGAGCCAGTTAGCTTATTTCCTGGGTCTAAGTCTGTCTTTGAGTCAAGTTTGAGTCAAAGTCAAGTTTAGGTCAAGTCCTGTTTGTGCAGGGGTTTGTAATTCAAATATCGATCGATTCGGGGTTTTATTGTAGAAAGACCGGCCCGTTCTAACAAGGAATGTTAGTACTAACCCAAATCGATTGGCGAAGCCCAAATGTTTCAAGGAGAATCCAAGTGCAACAGGAAGCGTTGTTTAGGAAGAAAAAAAGAAAAAGAAAAAAATGAAAAAGTAAAAGAATAATGAAAAAATGAAAATGAAAATGAAAAAAATGAAAAATGAAAAGTGAAAAATGAAAAGTGAAAAAAGATGGAGAAGAAGAAGGGATCGGTCGAAGACCATGGGATCGAAATGGAACCATACCTAATGACACTTAATGGGTATTTCGTAAAAGCTGGAGAAGTAGAACCGTATTTGGACTTTCCCGAGCCCATCTACGATTGGGGTACCAAAAGGATGGTTCCCGGGATCGAAGTATTCCAAGATTGCCACTACATCCCGGATGATGTACTCGCAATGGCTCCAGAAAAGAACCAACCTGTCGAAGACGGTAAAGCCATGGGTCTCCTTTTTGGAGAAGAAAAGAAAGAAGTAATACCAAACAAAGATTTGGTAACCATGATTCTAAGGAGTGATCGTTTCGACCCATCTACCCTTATCACCGATGTAGATCCTAAGGGGACTATTACGGGATGGAGGAAACCTATCAAGTGGACTGACAACAGAGGATTACTCTTCAAGTTGACAACTGGAGAAGGAGAAATGTTCAAGCTAGGGGATGGTTCCGAATCTGAGTCTTAGTCTGAGTCGGAGTCTGACAAGTGTCCTAGGATCGAGTCTAACGAGTTAAGTGTCGAAGATACCCCCTCCCCAGTCCTTCCTTTCAATAATTCCGGTACTTCGAGGCCTGTCTCGAGTACCCCTACTATCCCGCCTCTGACTTCAGATCACTTGGCTCAAATGTTAGCGCATTTTGCGCAGTTTCAAATCAATAATAATAATATGAACCGATTTGCTTACGACTTGTCTTATTTACATTGCAATTCAATTCTTGAAAATAATTGTTTTAGTAGTGACATTGAGAATGAGACTGAGGATCGTCAAGATGAAATCGAAGAAGAGGATGAACCACCGCTTCAATTGGTTAAGGGTTTAGAGGAATATGATCAAAGGAACTCGGTGGTCGAAGACACCGAAACTATCAACATTGGTACCTTATCAGAACCACGAGAACTAAAGATAGGAACTACTTTGGATCCAACCGAAAGACAAGGTTTCGTTGAGTTGTTGAGTGAATATAAGGACGTGTTCGCATGGTCCTATAAAGATATGCCAGGGATTGATAGAGGAATTGTAGAGCACAGAATTCCGATCAAGCCAGGATTCAAGCCAGTCAAGCAGAAGCTTCGTCGTATGCGTGCGGAATGGTCATTGAAGCTGAAAGATGAAATTGACAAACAGTTCAAAGCCGGATTCATCAAGGTGTCAGAATACTCAGAATGGGTAGCAAATGTAGTGCCAGTACCGAAGAAAGACGGAAAAGTCCGCGTGTGTGTGGATTTTCGAGATTTGAACAAAGCTAGTCCAAAGGAAGACTTTCTATTACCTCACATAGATATCTTGGTTGACAATACCGCAAATCATGCGTTACTATCCTTTATGGATCGATATGCCGGTTACAACCAGATAAAAATGGCCGAGGAAGATATGCACAAAACAGCATTCACTACGCAATGGGGAACCTATTGCTATACAGTGATGCCTTTCGGTTTGATAAACGCCGGAGCAACGTACCAGAGAACAACAATGACCTTGCTACACGATATGATGCACAAAGAAGTAGAAGTCTATGTCGACGACATGATTGTTAAGTCTCAAGAACGCAGTGGTCACTTTACAGCGCTACGGAAGTTCTTTGAAAGATTACGAAAGTACAACATGAGATTGAACCCACAGAAGTGCGCGTTCGGGGTTACCTCTGGCAAGCTTTTGGGTCACATCGTTAGCCAGCACGGTATCGAAGTTGACCCATCAAAGATTAAAGCCATCATGGAAATGCCCCATCCTGAAACCGAGAAAGAAATTCGAGGATTTTTG
This sequence comes from Silene uniflora, assembly GCA_018983105.1. Classification (NCBI taxonomy): domain Eukaryota; kingdom Viridiplantae; phylum Streptophyta; class Magnoliopsida; order Caryophyllales; family Caryophyllaceae; genus Silene; species Silene uniflora. The sequence goes on from JAGPOY010000865.1 coordinate 7,111, forward strand.
GGAAGAGTACAGTACATAAGTCGATTTGTCGCGAAGCTGACAATGATATGCGAGCCAATCTTCAAGAAGTTGAAGTTAGGAGAACACACCTTATGGGATGCACAATGTCAAGCTGCATTCGATAGAGTAAAGGAGATTCTATCGTCACCACCAGTTCTAAGTCCGCCAGTGCCAGGGCTGCCGTTGTCGTTGTATCTTATAGTTACAGATACCGCCATGGGGGCTATGCTAGCCCAAACCGTTGACAAGGAAGAAAGAGCGATTTACTACATTAGTAAAAAGTTCTTAGAATACGAAACCAAGTATACACTGCTTGATAAGACATGTCTAGCCTTGGTATGGGCTACGAAGAAACTCAGACACTACATGCTCAGCCATAGTGTAAGCATATACTCGAAGATGGATCCGATCAAGTACTTGTTTGAAAAACCAGTACTAAATGGAAGAATAACAAGATGGACTCTCATGTTATCTGAGTTCGACTTAAAGTATGTACCATTGAAAGTAATCGAAGGAAGGGCAGTCGCCGATTTCTTAGCTTATAATCCAATAGAAGAAACGGAAATGGTCGACACCTAGTCATTTCCCGACGAAGACGTCATTCACGTTGAAAACGATGTATGGGATCTATATTTCGATGGAGCATCCAATTACATGGGATATGGGGTCGGAATACTCCTCATTTCGCCAAAAGGTGATCATGTGCCTGTATCTATCAAGTTAGATTTCAATGTGACGAACAATGCCGCCGAATATGAAGCATGTCTCTTGGGTTTACGAAGTGCCCTCGATTTAGGCGTGAAGAAGTTACTAGTGCACGGAGATTCGTCGTTAGTAATCAATCAAGTAGGCGGATCTTGGAAAATCAGGAGTGACAGTTTAGCTCCTTACCAAGCGAAAATAGAAGAGTTGGAACAATTTTTCGACGATGTTAAGTATGTCCATCTCCCACGAGATGAAAACCAGTTTGCTGACGCTCTATCAAAGCTAGCTGCTTTGATTAACATACCGGATCACATAGAGAGTATGCCAATTTGTGTTGAAAGAAGATCGTCACCAGCTTATGTAAGCTCCATCAACGACGCCGAGGAAAGTGAAGCTGAACCTTGGTATGCATCCATCTTAAAGTACAAGGAAAAAGGAGAGTATCCTCCCGACCTTGGTGCTCGCGGGAAACGAGCATTACAAATGTTCTCTGCCCAGTTCATACGGACTAGTGATGGGCAATTGTACAAGAAAACAGCGCATGACGTTCTTCTACGATGTGTTGACAAATCAACAGCAGAAAAAGTCATGGAAGAAGTTCATGACGGGGAATGTGGGCCGCACATGAACGCCCACATGCTAGTTCGGAAGATCATGAGGTTGGGATACTACTGGACTACGATGGAAACAGATTGTCGCAAGTATGTGAGGCACTGCCACAACTGTCAAATCTTTGCAAATATTCAACACGTACCACCATCCATGTTGTACACCATGACGTCACCCTGGCCATTTTCAACCTGGGGGATTGACATTATCGGGAAAGTAAACCCGTCTGGAACAGGAGGGAATTGTTATATCCTTGTCGCTATTGATTACTTTACCAAGTGGGTAGAGGCCAAGTCTTACAAAGTGCTAAATGCGAAGCAAGTAGCCAAGTTTATTCAGAATGACATTATATGTCGGTACGGGGTACCGCACGAGTTCATCAGTGATCATGGAACTCATTTTCAAGCTGAGACAGCTGTTATACTTGAAAAGTATAGAATAAAGCATCATAAGTCATCTCCATATCGACCTCGGACAAATGGAGCAGTGGAAGCCGCTAATAAAACGGTGGCTACTATATTGAGAAAGATGTCTGACAATTACAAGGAGTGGCCGGAGAAGATACCATTCGCGTTGTGGGGATATAGAACATCCATCAGAACAGCCACGGGGGCAACCCCATACTATCTAGTCTATGGGATGGAAGCAGTACAGCCAGTCGAATTGGAGGTACCCTCCCTACGCATCTTGCTCGAAAGTCAGGTCCCAGAAGTAGATTGGGTCCAAGCCAGATATGATTCGTTGGTATTGCTCGATGAGCGTCGTTTGAATGCATTGTATCATGTTCAACTCTATCAGAAAAGGATAGAACGGGCTTTTAACAAGAAGGTGAAGCCCAGGGGAATTAATGAAGGCGATTTAGTGCTCAAATCAGTAAGAGCTCTACTACCAGTCGATCCAAGAGGGAAGTTTAAGCCTAATTGGGCCGGTCCTTATCTGGTGAAAAAGATATTCACGGGAGGCGCGGTTCGCTTGACAGATTTGGATGGAAATGACTTCACGAATCCCACGAATTTGGATCAACTGAAGAAGTACTATCCTTAAGTCTCGTTCTCGATGTCATGAAATAAAAACTCGAATTTCTTTGTGTTTAAGTTAAGTTTTAAGTTGTCGATAGTTGTCGACACCGCATTAAAAGTTTTTAAAGGGAGAACTACGAACCCGGTTTGATTCTGTGCAAGTAGATAAGTAGGCAACTCTTAGTTAAGAGTACAACCGGCTCAATGTAATGAAGAACAATTTTGAAATGCAGAAATTGGGAATTTTAATAAATAGTAAGTTTATTCTAAAAATTCCGGGCGAAGCCCATTACACACATAACTGGAAAGGAAAGCACACAAAGTAATACTAATCATGAGATAGTAATAACAAGCCAAATGTAATCTACCCTAAGCCGAGTCAGCCGACCCGCCACGACGAGACGAAGTCTCACCCATCATCACCTTGGCTCGCTTCTTCGAAGGGACCTCACATTCTATCCATAGGCCAAGCCTGTCTTTTGCACTAAGCCGCGGACCAAGTCTATCCGCTAGTGTCGGCCCAATGTTGTCTTGTGGGCCTAACCTTGTCTAAACACCTGAGTCCGAAGAGTCGGTCCTAGGGGTCGAGTCAGTTTCTCGCTTAGATCTAGATGAAGTCGGGAACATGTCAGAATAGAGGGCTCGGTTCTCTCTACTCTCCTTATGATGCTCGTAGTCGGTTGCTTCCCTTTCTCTAAGCCTTTTTCTTCGCTCCATGGAGGGCTCAGTATTCCAGTGAAGATAAGACGGGGACACCCAAGTAGAAGTTGATGAATCGAGAACACGCCAGATAGTTCTCCGGGTCCACGATTGAAGCCAAGTATTGCATTTCGCGGGAGTGTTCTTCTCAGTCCGACCGCGAATGGGCTCAATGGAGGGAATCCGTTGTTCACGCCCCATCTGTCGAAGCACACGGTCCAGATAGATATGAGTAGAACGGTCCAAGCCCAAAAGAGTAAGATGTCTTGCTCGGTCATTTTCTGCTAAGCCAGTGTATGATGTAAGTCCAAGCCAAGGCAAAGCCCACCAAATGTGTAGGCTAGCATGCTCCAAGATTTTGTTTTACCAGAACAGTTGAGGCCTCCCACTTGCGACCTCTCGACGTCGATCAGTGTAGCTTCTCACCTCATAACGATCTACTCTTGGTGGGTCAACCAAGGCAAGCCTCTCGTACAACCAAACCTGTAGAATACGGGTCGATCTAGTGTAAGTAGCAGTCGGGTTTGCCTTCCGAGCATCCAAGCCCATTATTGTTTCGGCCAAGATGATCCACGCAGGGCTCCTTTGGGCCTCCATTTGCTCAACAATCCCAATGAATTTCGCCTTACCCCGACAAGTGGGAACTTCGATATGTCCTTCCAAAGCATACAAATGAAGAAGGATCAAGCCATAAGCTCTACGACGGTATATCGTAGGGATCAAGGGATCATTTGCTTAGCGAAATTTGTGTACGATTGCAAGTATGTCAACGCGCTCTCCGTCGATCATGAAGCGCGCCTCATCGCGAGTCAAGCCAAGAAGGTCGCGATATTTGTTTGTCCATTCTCGCTGACAGTCGGGGATGACTGGGGTTTGATGAATTTTCCACCCACCTAAGACAGTGAACTCTTCGGGAAGTGGGCATATCTCCCCTTTAGGAAATGCAAAGACATGATGAGCCGGATCCCAGAATTTCAAGCATTCATCCAGAAACAATGTGTCGCATTTGATTTGTTTTTGGAGAATAAATTGTTGAATTCCCGCGTTGAGCAATAGTAGTTTGTCTACTCCTTTGAAGTCGAAGGACCAAGATTTCATAGCTTTGCTTAAAGCATTCATGTTTGTGGTTAAGAGGAAGAAAAGATTTAGACAATTGTAATCTCTTCTCTAAGTCTCCACCTCTTTTATAGATGTTGCAAGGTGGAAATAAGGAAACCAAGTGATGGTAGAATTATGGAAACTAAGTCCAAGTGGAAATATGGAAATAGGAAAGAGCTAGGATTAGGAAACCCTTGCCCTTTCCCCACGTCGGTCGCGCACCAAGCCTCGGGGCGCGTGCCTCGGACTTTTTCGTGTCCCTTTTTGTTTCGGGATGGTCATTTTTACATTTCTATCCCACACCAAGTCGATATTTGAATTACACCCTTCATACTTAAGATTTGTAAATTCTTTTTGTGTGAAGGTAGCGGGCTATGCCCACCTCAGCTATGGGTCAAGTGTCTGTCAGATATGCCCACCCCATCAAAATGTGGAATTTTAAAAACTTTTTAAAAAAAAAAAAAAAAATAACTTCTTTCGAAGTTCCGGGTCGAAGGCCCATCCATGATGTTTTCCAAATGATAAGTCGGGTTGTCAGCCCATTTCAAATATTTAAGGCCGAATGCCTACGCGTTTTCAAATAGGGTCGACGACCCAGTTCAAGTGTTTAGATCCGGATCGAAGATCCATCCATGTTTTCAAATTACGAATGTTTTGATAATGTGATGATTGTTACGTAAATGTATGCTTTAAAGCTCAATGCAACTGGGGGCTCTGTACCCGTTGGCTACAGAGGCCCAAAGAACAGGAGAAGTCTCCAACAAGTAATCATGATACCCAAGTGATGAATGATACCCAAATGACGATGAAACGCTGCTCAAGTGGGCACCGACGATGTAACGCTGCTCAAAGTTGGGCACCGACGATGTAACACTGCTCAAAGTTGAGCACCGACGATGTAACGCTGCTCAAAGTTGGGCACTGACGATGTAACGCTCCTCAAAGTTGGGCACCGACGATGTAACGCTGCTCAAAGTTGGGCACCGATGATGTAACACTGCTCAAAGTTGAGCACCGACGATGTAACGCTGCTCAAAGTTGAGCACCGACGAAGTGATGTAACGCTGCTCAAAGTTGAGCACCGACGATGAAAATTTCAGCACGACTGAAGTACAATGATGAAACGTTGTTCAAGTGAACACCAATGATGATGAATGGCAACCTCTTTTAGGAAAGTCTTATTTTGGGCCGAGATTGCAGAGTGCTAAGGCCATATATGTCGAACTACGATACGGGTTTGATTCCGTCACAACGGATACGTAGGCCGCCTCATGATACAGTAGGCCCAACCCAACATATATGCAAGTTAATGATGGGTCGAAGACCAATGATGAAATGTTTACGATGGGTCGAAGACCAATGATGAAATGTTTACGATGGGTCGAAGACTAATGATGATGTTTACGATGGGTCGAAGACCAACGATGATATGATGGGTCGACGACCAACGCTGATATGATGGGTCGACGACCAACGATGATATGATGGGTCGACGACCAACGATGATATGATTATGATGGGTCGACGACCAACGATGAAATGACGAACCAATGATGATGAATGAGGAAGATGGGGCGTCTAGAACCAGGTGTTCACGTATGATCTCTTCTTATGGCTGGCGAGCTTATGTACGCAAGTCTAATGGACTCTGAACGACCCGCAGAATCCTCAGGTCGAGAGAGACCTGGGGTATACTTTGACTTTCACCTTGTCCAAGCCTCAGTCAAAGTGGGGGCTCTGTAGATACCCGTATCCGTGGATATAGGAGTTTACAGAAATCCCAACCAACACCCGATGATGAAAGTTTTTATTTGAATTAATGTGTGACGTTTTATTTATCGCTTTTATTTAATTCAAAAGTTTGAATTTTAAAGCGGTTTTTAACCAGTCTTTGAAGCAGTTTTTGAGCTCGTTTCTTGTGCGATTTGAGCCCGATTTTCAAGGTGATTTCGATCCATTCCCTTCCTCCCATAGCCCAGTGTTCGAGTCCTCTCAAACCCCCCTTTAACCCATCCAAAACTCGTCCCAAGCAGCCCATGTCCAACCCGTGACCTGCCCTGTTTTGGCAGCCCAAACCCGACACTAAACACCTCCAAACCCGACCCATTTCTAACTTAATTCACTCACCTCACCTTACCCATGAACCATGACCCAACCCATGTCCAAACTGACCAATAAACCGACCCAAAGCCACCCATATGCACGCACCAAACCAGAGCACGCCGAGCTGCGGTCAGGCCCTGTTTCGAGCTCCATAACTCGAGCGAGGCTAGCCCATTGCCCATACCACCAAGCCTACGACCTTCCTTGATATTCAAGCTATGATAGAACAGAAAATATCTTCCGCAATAGCTTTCCTAACCTAGCTGAAACTCCCTTCCAAAACTGCCACACACAACTTACCAAAAACCCGCAAATATCTTTCGGTGTTTGCTCTTGCCTTAAACTCCACGAAACAACCTTCCATATGAGACCTAGACCATCTCCATAACTGACCTAAGAAACCTAATAGCCATTAACTATAAATACCAAACCAAAGACGAAAAATCGAGGAACACAACGCAAAAGAACCTGAGCACCCGTCTTAAACCCTTCGTTTTCTCCATTCAAACCCTCAAAACCTCTCGTAAAATTCACCCTCCATACTCATCACATACCCAGAGACCGTCTTTGATAGTTACACACGAGCATAGATGAAGTTTCGAGCATTGAATTGCTCAATTCGTCACCCTTGCCCCTGTCGCGCGCAGCATCTGTTTATGCTCTTGTTTCGTCGTTTTAAAATTTTTTTCAATATGGTTTTTTGCTAGAAATCAAAAGTTTGATCTTCCACGATTCCATAACATCTTTTAAAACTAAAATTGAGTTAGAAACGAAGTCAGAAATTGAATTTGAAAATCGCTGTGCGAAGCATAGCGTAAACCGCGTTTTACAATTGTTTTTGAAATTTTTTTCGAAAATTAATTGTTTCGTAATTGTTTTGTTTGAAAACCGTCGACGACGTACCCTTTAGCAAAGTTTGCATCTGGGATCCCGAGTGGTGTCCAATTTACATGTAAGTTGAGGGCAATATTCTCTCTTTCTCTCCCTTTCACTCGTTTTTTTAGCATTATTATTAATTATCGTTTGTTTTCGTTAATTGATTATCGTATGCTAATTATCGTATGATTGTGATATGTATGCTGGGATTTACATGCTGATTAGGATTAGTTAATTCGTTAATCACATGATTATGTATGCTCACATGTTTTAATTAGATTAATTATCGCTTGTTTGGATTAATTATCGCATGATTAGTAAATTGTGTTTTATTTAATTTAATTATGAATATGTTGAATATATGAAATAGATTATGTCAAAGATGAAATCTTTATGGTTAGATTAATTATATGAATGAGTTTCACATGTCTAATTATGAAATAGTTAGCTTAATTCGTTCACATGATTAGTTGTTTGTTTTATTACGAAGTAATAATGTGTGTTGTTTGTTATAATTAATTCTAACATGGCAATAGTTTGAGAGTATAATATCGGCACTAGGGTACTGATCTTCGGATCCTCTACCTGGTCAACGTGTCTCTTAAATTAATGTTGTGTCGGTCTTGATTAATGTGCCGTATACGGTTTTTGTATCATGTTTATTAAATCGTTATTTGATAGCCTTGACCTAATTAATTTGTAGAATACGAATTAAATGAATTATACATTCATATTAGGTCATACATGAACTTTCACCTAGGATTTAAATGAACTTCTTTAAAGTTAATGAATTCATCTCTTTCCAATGACGATTTTCTCGCTAGTTAGAATGTGCATGCTTAACATCCGTTCTATTGCACTCGATGACTAGATTAGTCAGTTGACCACCCATGTTTGGCCGTGTGGCCGTGTTTTGCTTGTGTTGTCTCGGCCATCATGCCTCCTTATTATTGTTCGATTGTTTGACTATTGCGGTTTTATTTCTATTGTTACTGTTATTTAATCGTTGTTGTAATTTAATTCAAAGCCATGTAATTTTTAACTTATAATAAGGGTCTAGTTAGTCCTTTATTTTGAGTCAAAGCAATTTTCGAAACCTTTGTTTTAGTCAATTAAATCGATTGTATTTAATTGGTTAAATCAAAGCGATTGTGCAACAAGCGATGAGAAAGCCAAGGACGAAGTCCTATGTGAGCCATGACTTTCCCATTGGCACGTTTTCCACGTCCAGTATAACGCCTAGTGAGGCGTGTGTCAAGTAGCATTGTTAGCAATTGTATATAGATCGAGTTGTATCTATTTTCACTTGTTTGCGCATCGAGTCGGCATGAATTGCCTGGGTTGTAATAGTTAGCTCCCCAACGGCTCCCCCATTCCCATCTAAGCCATGTTGTGACTGCTTGCTAGAATAGCTAATCAACCTCACATGCTAAATCACTTCGACGAAGTAGTTTAGATGCATTAAATCACTAGAAACCGAATTCACATGTTAGGCTCAAAGAACATGATTGCACTTCATACGACGATCATACTACTATTCCAATTAGCCATCGTTTTCCTTAGTAGAGGCCGTTTTAAACGGGCGGGGGTGGGTATTTTATTAACGAACTTCCCATCACGTACTTTCACACGAACTCATTTTCTCAAAAGGTTTCCGAGTTTTCCTAAAACTTGGTGGCGACTCTTTTCAAATGAAAACCCCTTTCTTTTTTCCAAGGAACCCCGGTTTTCCACATCCACACTTGTAGGTACGAGCTGAGAAGTGGTGAAAACCAAGCCGGAAGCTGTCCCGAGTGTGCATTTTAGGAGATGGAAGAGTCGGAGCAGAAACTCATGCATTGGGAAGCGCGAGACTGTCCCGTATCCAAGTTAGAAGCCAAATCATTCATCACGGGCTGAGAAGAAGAAGAAGTCCCTGATCGAGCTCATGCTATGCTCGATCGAGAGGGATGAAGTCAAGGGAGTCCTCGATCGAGCTGTCCTGTGCTCCTCGATCGAGGGATGCTGAAGAGGAAGTCCTCGATCGAGTGAATGCTGTGCTCGATCCAGAGGTTTCTGAGGAGTTTTGCTCGATCGAAGGGGTAATTCTCTTCGATCGAGGAGTATTTGGTGATGGGCTTTGGCTCGTTACTTAATTAGGTTAAACTACGCGCTTAGCTTATTATAAATAAGATTAGACGACTAATCAGTAGGATCATCTTTCATACCTCATTTCTATCATCTCGTAATCTTTTGCTGGTACTTTTACTCTTGCTACTGTTATTTGTTCGAGATTCGGATTTTGGTTCTTAGCAATTCCCGATATTCAAACTTTGTAATCATTCTTTCCCTTTTATTTTATTCTCGTTCCCTTACTTTTGTCTTAATTAATTTCTTTATTAGCGATCATGTCTTATGTTATTAGATTAGCAATTGTTAGTTTAGTTGCCAAAGCCATGTGTACCTAATCTCTATAATATGCTAGGATAAGGAAATAGTATGATAGGTTTGGTATGTTAGGTTAGTTTCGAGATAAGAATCGCTCTATGCAATTTTATTGTTGATTGGTCGAATGAATGCATGCAGGAGACCGATCGTTTAGTTAACCCCGACCTGGATCGAAAGATTGGTAGGAAAGACTTGCATAGACACGATAGGCGATTCCTAATAGGGTGAAAGTTATTTAGGATGACCTTAGGGCGATTAGAGACCGAAAGGGTATAATCACTGGTTTGAGACCGAAAGGAGATAACCTTGCTCTTCTTATCAATAAACTGACCGACCTATTAACCTGATACTGTAGCTACCGCGGCAGACTGATTCCTGGCATATTCCTTCTTTATCTGATTTATTTCGATATTTCTTGCCTTGTTTCTCCTTTAATTATTTCTCTCTTTTGAAACTCGTAGTTTAGATAAAAAACAACTTAAACCCCCATTTGGTTACCTAAACAGACTTGGTTAGTTATAAGGTTGGCCTCTCCCTGTGGATTCGATACCCGACTGCCTCTACTGCATTTAGTTGAGACCGGTTGGTTTTATTTTTGATAGGGTTGCGACAGCCGTGTCAAATTTTGGCGCCGTTGCCGGGGAGACGGTGTAATTTTATAGCTTTTCTTAAGTTTGTCTTTAGTCTCAAGGAATTTATTCCTTGAGACAGTTCTTATTTTTGCGCTAGTGTTTAGTGTTTTCAGGTATATATCCTAGAAGAGGGTCAGTTGAACCTGCTGTTGTTACGCTTCTATCTCGATAATGCCTAGTATTGCAGGTCATTCTGAGACTAATTCTGAAAACTTACCCAAGGGATCTTCTCTACCCACAGTCGATGACAGTACCTTTATGATCCATCTGTCCTTCCTTCATTTGGTGGAGCGGAATCTATTCAGAGGTGTAGTAGATGAGGACCCAGCTGGGCATGTGGAGTTATTTACTGATTACTTCTCTACCATTCCTATTGTCGCCGGTGTGACACAAGACAAGGTGAAGGAATTTCTTTTTCCTTTCTCTTTGACCGAAGATGCTAAGGATTGGTGGAGGGATTTAGACAAGAGTGCTGATGGGGTAAAAGATTGGAGCTCACTGGCTCTAGCATTCTATAGACGGAATTTCCCTCCTCAGCGGACTAATGCGCTACGTAGCCAGATCACCAATTTTACTCTGTGACACCCTCATTTATTGCGGAAAGTAAACACGTAATTCTAGAATAAAAACCGGAACCTGTTATAAAGATATCCAAATTGGAAGGTGTCAAAACATGCAAGGTCTAAATAAAAGTCTCATAACATAACCAACGCTAAAGTCGTGAATAGCAAAGTGATACAACCAAATGTAAAGAGGGAGACATATGTCCCTAAAATGTTTAAGACATAAAACTCGTATAAGAGTCTCTACAAATAGAAATCGAATCTAAATAAGTCCCAAGGTTACTTTGCTCGCTAGCTCGTCCATAAACCCCATATATGCATCACCATACCTGTCGATCGCATTTTATACAAATACGAAAGCCACAGTCAGTGGGGAGTAACTCCGAGTTCTCCCAGCCACGAAATGTCATAATTAATATAACATGTAAACACAAGAATATGAATACGCACAACACATAGCCTTAGCATACATATGCTAGACAATCATGCTTATCATGTGAACGACAATATAACAACACATAGTCCTAGCATGTGAATACTAGACCGACTTAAACTACACTATCATGTGAATCACTTAACATCCAGGAATCCAAACTCTATCAACCATAGCCGGCTTGCATCTCACCTTCTATGATTCATAGAATCATCAAACAAGAAAGGACAATACATCAGCGACATGCATAAGTTCTTAGTACAGTCAATAGTCAATAGTCACTCTGTAACTCGAGTCTATACCACGAGGTAAGGTAAACACCCTAGTCCTAAACCTGCGCAGACCTAGCGACATGCGGGAAAACTACTGCATCCAAGACCCATGATAACACCACATGAGTACACCTAAGGAATCCAACAAAGGGTTGGCTAGTACTTAAGCTGACCACATACTCAATAAAGAGTACGTCAGGAAGTCATACCCTAACTTGGATATTGACTACATACTTCAATAAACAGTACGTCAGGAGGTCATGCCCTAACTTGGATATAAACCGACCAAGCTAAGACACAAAGGATACGAACTAGGGGCACTACTTTGTTTCTAAGTTGCTTGTTTGCTCTTTCGAGGATTCGGATCGGCCTTTCTTCCAAAGTCAAGTTAGGTTCCAAATCTGGGATTTCTTCTTGGATGACATGGCTCGGATCACTAATGTACTTCCTCAACTGAGATACGTGGAAGACATTATGAACCCTACTCAAATTCGGGGGCAACTCTAAACGGTAAGCAACGGGATCAATCTTCTCAAGCACACGGAAAGGTCCAATGTATTTGGGACTCAGCTTTCCTTTCACACCAAAACGTTTCACCCCTTTCATAGGTGACACCTTAAGGAACACTCGATCATCAACCTCAAAGGCAAGTGGTCGACGACGGACATCAGCATAAGATTTCTGTCGGTCTTGAGCGGCTTTCATACGCTCTCGAATGATCTGAACCTGATTGATGGTCTCAGTCACCAAATCGGGTCCCAACACATGAGCATCTTGGACTTGATCCCAACAAATCGGACTACGGAACTTCCTACCCTACAAAGCTTCATAAGGTGACATCTTGATAGAGGCATGATAGCTATTGTTGTAGGAGAATTCAACAAGAGGTAAGCACTTCTCCCAAGAAGTGTGAAAGTCTAAAGCACAAGCACGGAGAAGGTCCTCTAAAGTCTGGATAGTCCTCTCAGTCTGTCCATCTGTAGCGGCATGAAAGGCGGTACTCATCAGTAGCTTACTACCCATGGCTTCTTGCAAAGCAGTCCAGCAACGGGAACAGAATCTAGGGTCACGATCAGAAACTATATCCTTAGGCACTCCATGGTAACGTACTATCTCCTTCACGTAGGCACTAGCTAGGACATCTAATCTCCATGTCTCCTTGATAGGTATAAACCTAGCACATTTGGTTAATCGATCTAGAACCACCCAAACAACATCTTTTCCGCTAGCAGTCTTAGGTACATCCATCACAAAGTCCATGGAAATGGACTCCCATTTCCAAAGGGGAACATCCAAAGGTTGTAGCAAACCTCCGGGTTTCTGATGCTCGATTTTCACTTTCTGACAGGTAAGACACTTGCTAACATACTCGAGGACATCAATCTTCATCCTAGGCCACCAAAACTGTAATCTCAAGTCTTTATACATCTTGTCACCACCAGGATGAATAGAGTAAGGAGAAAGGTGAGCTTCATCAAGGATCTTCTTTCTCAACTCGGCTACCCTCGGAACATACATCCTACCCTGGTAACGAAGGTATCCATCACTATCCACCACACAATCCTTAGCTTGCCCAAGTTGGATTTTTGCTTGAATGGACTTGAAAGTAGCA
>JAGPOY010000866.1:0-20123 GCA_018983105.1 Silene uniflora
CGACATATCCAACTTGAAATGTGCGGTGACGGGTTTTTATTATAAATCGTCATTTTATGTCAGATATTAATATACTTTTATTCGATATATTAATAATGGTCCGACAACATTAAAATGACAATATCGTATAATAAACTTAATTAATACAACGGCTTATATTAACATACGAATTAGACATTTAATCCGTCTAAGCTCCCATTTAACACATTTAATTAAATATAACCGTTTATATTTAATTTATGAATTAATCATGTAATTCGTCTTAGCTAATATTATTTAATCCGTATTAAATAATTATCTCAACATCTTATTGACTAATAAATTAGTCATTTACTCCGACTAACCGTTTAGTTGTATTCGGCATAAATATGACTGTATTCTCATACGTCACATTTCTCAAACGTGTCCGTTAGGTGTGACCTTTAGGGACCAGTTGATCACCGCCATCTGTATGACAATAACGTCAAACTTACCTAGCAAGCCAACCGTTATTGATAAACGTGGATCAACTGATAATAATACCAAAGTATGCCCTTGTGTTCCTCTGAGAGTTTCAATAAATTATTGCACTAACTGTAGAGGACACCAGCCCCAACATGTAATACTCCACTAAACTGACAACATTATTGGGTGGGGTAACCCCCCTTGAAGAGTTCCATTGTTAGCCTTATGACTAGTGCTTAAAAGGTTTGAAAGTACTACTCATATTAACAAAGTGCACTTTCTTTTCTGATTATCCATGTTAAATAACTCCACAACTAAGTGTGCTTGACAAAGAGTAGTCTTAGGATGGTTGACCTCCTAGGGAGGTTTCCAGGATGCGTATGAGTGAGGACAAAATGCGCTGTAAAGGACTCGTGATGATCTGTGGCCATGTAAATAGCCTGACTAGCTACTGCGAGTGACCGCTCCTGACCCAGGGTTTGGGCCGGGGCGTTATAGAGGTTCATCAAAGTGGTTTGTCGACTCTTTCAATGGGTTATCAACAAAACTCCCTACTGTTGGAATTTGTATTGAGGTTCGTCAATGAGAGGGGCTACAATTTTGTATCAAGGTTTCTATTTTTGATTGTTAGTTATAGTGGTGCCCATAAGATAAAACATTTTAGAGGTTTGTTTACTTTTGAGATTTTCATCAATTAGTATATAGAAGTTTGTTATTGAAAAAGTTTGTGACTTGTATGATGTGACATGTGACAAATCTCAAATTCTCAAATATGACATTTGTCTATTACTAGGGCTCTTAGTCCTAACATAGTTTGGGGTCCGCTAACATGAATCATCATCTGAATTCGTATATGTTTGAATTTGTCAATAGGGTCGAAGGTGACTAAACAAAGTAAAAGAAAATAGATAAATAAAAAACAGAATAAACTTATTTGTAAGAGAGAGAGAGAGAGAGAGAGAGAGAGAGAGAGAGAGGCATGGACCGGGTTTAAAGCGGCAAAATTGGTGTGTCAAGCAAAGAAGGTTTAAGACATTTTAAAAATAAATCAATAAGTAAAGTTTAGGAAAAATGATAAAACAAACGGAGTAAGTAAATATCTAAAACTCAAACTAAATCTTCAAAATGAATTTAATTAATAAATAGAGTTTATTTTAGTTTTTAATGATAATTTTCAATTAATAATCATATTAATTACCAGGTAAAATGATTTCTTTTCCAGGAGTGTCCGGCAGCTTTTGTAATTTTTAGAACCCGCTATGCTGCTTCATGTGCTGCAAGAGCTATTCAATCATCAAATCCAATGTTATGGGTCACACATCTGGCACCTGAGCCTCGTGATGTGTTTTGGCAAAATCTTGCAATTCCGTATAAACAGTTTTGGTTGCGCAAAACATCTACATTTCTGGCTACTGCTGCTTTCTTGGTCTTCTTTATTGCACCCGTTGCTCTTGTGCAAAGTTTGACTAATCTAGCTCAGTTACAACAAATGTTTCCTTTCTTGAGAGGATTCTTGAAGAAGTAAGCAACATAATATTTATAATTTTTGTTGTTACAAGATTTTGGTTTCTCAAATTAAAATTGTTTTGATTTTTGAGTGGTCTACACCGCAACAATATATTGAATTTCACAAGCGCAAGTATCTAACTATCTCACTGGATGTGGTAAGTGTTGTCAGTTAATAAATATTCAGGCGTCAGATTGCTTAGTGAATCAACATATGGGAGAATGTTAATATTTGATGTATAGCTAGTTAACATGTACCATTAAATATAAGTGATTCAACAATATAGATATATTATAGATTTATAGCACTTGTTTTTTCATAGAAATATTGGAAAGTATCTAAATTATACAATTTTTTACACTAATTGAGATGTATATCCCCATCGGTCCAGCCTCCCTTATTTATGATGTGCATGATCATGATCCCCAAAAATATTAACGTGTTTTATTCTTCTAAAACAAGCAAGTAAAAACTTTCATATATGTGTAGCATGTACCATTATTTACCCTTTCACCGTAACTTCACATGTTGGTATACCAAGCCTTGATTCGACAAACAACTTTTGATTAAACAGAAGTACAAGGGAACAAAAAGACAACTTTTGGTTAGGCAAATCTTTTTTGTCCCCTTTACCCTGAATGCAAAGTTTTTGAGATGCTGATTTGAGGAAAAATAGTTACGGTCCATGATTGCTTGTCATTTTCTCAAAAGTTGTCATCTATTCGTTAATTATCCTCCTATTATAGATTGCTTCTTTGGTGTCAGGAAATATATGAGCCAGTTGATAACAGGATACCTTCCTAGTGTGATTTTGGTGTTGTTTTTCTATACGGTCCCGCCATTGATGATGCTATTTTCATCTATTGAGGGATCAGTTTCTCGAAGTGAGAGGAAAAGGGGTGCATGCTGTAAAGTCTTGTCTTTCACCATCTGGAACGTCTTCTTTGTAAACATTGCATCTGGGACTGTCCTCAACAAGTTGGATGTGTTTTCTGAACCTAAAAGCATTCCCTTACAATTAGCATCTGGAGCAGTGCCCGCAGCTGTAAGTTTGTATTTCTTATAGCCGTTCTCATGTGGAGTATTTAGTTGTAACTGTTCTATCCATATAATTCTACACACTTCTTAATTTTCATGCATGCTAACCAAAATATTTTTAGTACTCCTTCCCATTTTAAAGGCTCTTCCAACTTCTTTTGGGCACAATTCTTAAGGAATATAGCATAGTAATGACTAAACATTGGAGTGGGGTACAATTAAATAAGCATGTTTGCTCAACAAACCAAGGTCACTCACCAAATAAGCAACAATCACCACTGCAGTCCCCTCCACCAATACCACCTAAGCACCGCTAGCTCATCACCGATGGATCCTAAAAAACCGTTGTACGAAGCGTCGAAGATCGATGGCATACACTCATCACCGATGGATCCTAAAAAACCGTTGTACGAAGCGTCGAAGACCGATGCGTATGCCATCGATCTTGACTTTTGAAGTTGGCTTTTACTTTCTTGTAAATCTAAAGAAGGGGTTTAGTGGTGTGAAGTAGATGGCGTCAGCGGAGCGCATAACTGTTATGGACGGGGTCATTGGTGTGGAGCGTCGGTGTCACGGGTGTGAAGAGCAGTAGTCGCCCGTGTGTAAAAGAGGAGGAGCTTTCAGTGTGCCGAAACTAGGTTTAGATGGTTATCTTAGCCTCTAAAACATAGTACAAATAAAGTTTTTAGAATGGGAAGAACAAAGTGGATTTACCATGTAAGGTAAGTGGGAAGAACAAATTGAATGAGAGAGTGTATTATAGTTTTTTTATTTATTTGTTTGTTTATTATAATTCAGGGAGATTTTTTTTCTTTTCAAACTTTTTCACGCAAATTTCTTCTATCATTGTTCTCAATATTTGAATAATTTTCTCTTAAATTGATTAGATTTTATTTTCACTTTGTATTCTCATTTATTTATCACTAATTCATAATTTATATATATTAATTTTACATTTTAATCTGTTTGTTAACAAAAGTCTTTATTTATGACATCCATAATCTTATTACTAGCGGCTATTTATTATGGTTTTCTTTTCTTGGTTTTCATTTTCTATATCATTCATTTTATTTTATGTATGTATGTCAGTATGTGGTCTTTGATGGTTTCAAATGATGATTCATGTTAAACAAATTCCAATTATCTTTGGATTAAAGTTATTATCTTGTTATTCTTTTTCGTTTGTTACTCAAACTAGTTGACTTTCACACGTCGTTTTAAAATTTATGCGACAAGTTGATACGTTAAGCAAACGTCTTGACAAATTGGTAGATAAGAACATGACACATTTCGTAAAATATTTAAAATGGTCATGCTGTATGCACCCAAAAGATTGAGAGGAAATATAGTTTCCTCTTTGTTTCAACTGACTTGCCTTCCTCTTCATTTTTCTTAAAAGCGCATTTATTTATACCCTTATGGCCTTCTGCCTTTTTTTTCTTCTCTCTCTCTTATTTGACGCAGTGAAAACTTATTTTGAAGATATAGCTGAAGTGTCGACGTCTAAATTTTGGCATGTTAGCCACGTATATCGTGTTGTACTGTGTCGGCCACGAGTCATGATCGACACGCAATACGGTGGCAAAAATGAAGTGTCGACAAAATTGCAGACTTTGGAGATGTCTCTAGGCGTAAAACTGTAACATCCCAAGAGATTGAGTTGTCCCACATCAGAAAAATAAATAATTTGTGATACACCACTTCGTAACAAGGCCTTGTGCTTTTGGGCTTAAGTGAGGACAAAGTAATTGGCTCAAAGGTTCACATCCCATCTTATTTGGGGTTGTGTTACGACGGTGGCAGGTCGGGTTGTTATAAAAACTTTGTATGAAAAAGCTTTCCTCGGGCTCAATAAGCTGTTAGCCAAATGACTCGGTGCTCCTTCTAAATAAGGCGCACATAGCAAGACGCCAAGACAAAACTCCTATGGAAATTCATTTTATCTTTTTTATAACTAACTTCTTATTCCTACATTATCACTAGTTTTTACCAATGCATTTGATAGCCCGCTTTGAACCCAAATAGAGTAGTATTGCATAAAAAATTTACTCTTTTCTATTTTTTTTATTTCTTATTATTTGCTTTTACGTGATCTCCAAGATGGTTCTTTGACCGTAAATTTTGACTTGTACATACAAATTATTTCATTGAAAATAATATATTGGGAAACATGTTTTGATGATAACTGAAAATATATTAATTTAATTTAGTGAAAATACATAATTTTTGGAGTTATTTAGGGTTAAAGCGAAGATTGATAATTTCGACTCTAAAAAATGAAATGAGAAAAAAAAAACGGGAGGGAGTATTTTTAAATGCAAATTTGTCTACAAAAATAGGGTCATATATATATGTGTATGAAGTGCGTGGCTTCACCTTGTGTCTTTTTAAAGCATTGACTAAAATATTCATGTTTGTAGAGGATGACTCTCTTAGGTAGGTTAAATAAAATACTAAAAAGGTTAGAGCAAATTTTTGGAGATAATTTATAAATATGGAATTATTTGATTAATGTGTGTGCTGTTTTAGTAATTGATTGAAATTACAATAGCGACAGGGATCTATCATCTAACTTTCTATTATAAAAGCTGGAGGTTTGTTGACACTTAAAGATTATAGAAGTTAAAAGTTAAAGATTCTAAGATAATTTCTTTACTTTCATTTTCTGTTGTTTTGAGATTTGTGTAACAAAAGTACATGCACATTTATTTTTTCTTTTGAGAACAATGGCATAGGTAAATTAATTTATCGAAGTACACACGAAGTTTGAAGTTACGCTAAAATAATTCGAGGGCAGTTAATTAACTGGAGCATCCGGGCAAGTATGTCAAAGTCCGTGTCCACATCTTCTGGATATGACGATGGATGTTTGTAGGTATTCGTCATTATTTATGGGAAGCGGGATGTTGTAGTACTAAAGTGCTATGGTCTTCATTTTAACCCATAACTCTGGATGGTATTTCATAACTAGGTTTGAAACATTCTAATTCCGAAACCAATTATTCAATCCTGACTTTGGAATGCTCATGTTTCCCTAATGCAGGTTAAATTTTTTATGGCTTATGTCTTGACATCAGGGTGGACAGGTTTAGCATGTGAACTTGTACAACTATTTCCTCTTATGTGTAACATTATATATAAATTCATCCTTATGAAGAACTATGGTCCATATGATGAAGGCCTCACTTTCCCATATCATACAGAACTTCCAAGAGTTCTCTTATTCGGACTTTTAGGTCTCAATTTTGCTGTACTTGCGCCTTTGATTATCCCATTGCTACTGGTTTATTACTGTCTTGCTTATCTTGTGTATCGTAACCAGGTGTGTCTACTTTACAGCTTTATTGAAATTCATATTTAATTTGAACCAAATGAATTTATCATCTCAGCTAAATGTTTCTCTTGTGGTCTGGTTTGTTCTCCTCATTATGTATAATTGAGAATGCTTGATGTTGTATTCTTATCTTCCACTTCTACATTGCATCTGATTTTTCATAGTGCGTGTAAAGATTATATCAGATATGTATTAGTTTTCTGTTTAAAATTTCCATGGCATCTATATTAGTGCTTGCAATGACCAAATCATGTCGTAATAAGTCAGTGTGACATTAATTTAGGATGAGCATAAATACACTCACAAAATTTACTGGGACACTCGAATTGTAGGTAATGGACGGAAATACCGCTTCTACTATAATAACTGTATTTGTCAAGTTAGAAACTAAAGGGTAAACCAGTCATATTAAATATAAAACTAGTGTCCTATGACATATGCCATATGGGTAGTGTATTTAGGGCCATCCTTAATTTATATGGATGACTAAAAGCCAAAAAAATAATACTATCTTTACATCTTGATCTCAAACAATTCCTTGTTACACATGTGAAAATGCATGTTCTGATATTAGCTGCACTATTTTCACTTTGCTGTCAATGAATTTTATGTTTTCACTTGCAGATGCTTAATGTTTACATTACAGAGTACGATAGTGGCGGGAGGTATTGGCCCGTAGTTCACAACTCAACAATATTCTCTTTGGTTCTTGCACAAGTTATTGTCATGGGTCTCTTTGCCCTAAAAAAATCAACAGCCTGCTTGGGTTTCACTGTTCCCTTGACCATTATGACCCTTCTATACAATGAATATAGCAGGCGAAGATTTCAGCCAGTATTCCACGATATTGCCGCAGAGGTAAACCTTAAACATTAACGCCTCATTTTTCCACAGAGATGGGCCCATAGTACATCCATATGAAAATTGCCGTCCCCATTTGATTTGAATGGTCAGCTCGCATAAACTTTAACCATTAATATTTCCAAATATATGTACAATTACAATTTAAAATAACCCTTTAATATATCAAACCAACTATTTCTGTTATCACTTTAAAATGGTTATAACTTGTATAATATGAGAGAATACAATTGTGATAAATTCTCTAGACCGGAGATTGGTCATTGCATTCCAAATGGTCGTTTATACCACATCAATACGTGGTCGGAATAATGTTAAAATCTTGCATGTCACAATTAGGTTTGTAAGTTTGTGACCCATATTAAATATCATGCCTACAATCATTGGTTGCATGTTTCGAGATTTTCTTTAACTTGATTATCTGTAGTGAACAAGAGTTCATTCGACAACTTGGTTGCTTGGGCTCTTTTTTGACCCAGTTGTTGGGTGGCAGCGTTCTACGAAATAGAAATCATTCCTCAAAGCAAATAAAACTCCAAAGCATTCAAATATTTTTGTTAATATGATCTCATGTATGTGATTGTAGGTTCTCATTGATTTGGACCAGGAAGATGAGCAAAGTGGGCAGATGGAGGAGATACACCAACAAGTCCAGTCTGCCTATTGTCAGCTTGATTGGTTTACTTACGGTTCCACCAGAATAAAACTGCCTTACCACTCGGACGAAGATGATTGCTGGAGAAGATATACACAAGAACTGAAACCAGGTTTCTCATTGCCATGTGGCTGGATAATAACTTGCGCCATTAAATTTCCCCAGTGAAATGAATTTAGGGTTTACTTTGTTAAAACTTTGGCTTTCCTATAAACTAAAATTTAGGGTTTGCTTTGATATTCTTAAGTAGGGTCTCTCAAATCACTGTTTCCCCCTACGAATTTCAAACAAGTTTATTTCTGCTCATTCTTGACATCATTGTTGTATTGTTACAGGAGCTGGATTCAGCCGAGAACTTGGAACAAGTGAATATAGTAAAGAACTTAGAGCAACTGAGCATAGTCGAGCAATTAGAGTTCATGAACCTATCCAAGTTGGCAAAAAGTTGCGGACAAACCACAATACAGATGTTGCACCAAAGTCATAGTACTATGTTGTTTATGTTTAAAGAGGTTTTCATTTTTTGCTTCCAACTCATGGCGCCAGGAAAGGTTGGAGCAGGAAGCACCATATGACATATAAAACACTATAACTTTTTACACAATTGGTGAACAAGCGTGTGGTATGAAACTGTAAGGTTTAGTAAGGTTCAAGGTATGAATATCGATGTCACTGAAGATGGTAGTACAAGTACTCTAACAAAATTAGTTTGGTTTTCAGACACAGTGATATTACTAACCATATCACTAACCTTGTAGAATATATAAAGCAGTGTTGTAAGATTTATAGGGTAATGCAAGCTAGATTTGTACCGTAAAAACCTTTAGAATAATGACTACATGCATTCGAAAAGGGGAGTGCATTTGGTTAGTTGCCCTACAGGTAGTCTTGTTGGAGCACTGCAAGTCCCATATATATTCGGCGATATCAACTCTATCTATAACCCGAGCCCTTTTGTGTTTTAGAGTAAGCATTCCTATAACCTTTTCACTAGCTGTTTTACAATAATCAACTGCTCTAATGCTTCAATATTTCATGGGACCCTCATAGAGTCATAAGGACCTATAGTCAATACGGATGTTAGACAAAGATGTGTATGCACATTGTGATATGAGATACAATTTTAAATTTCCTCAAATCGTTTTCAGTGGTTTTGTATACGATATGGTATATGGTTTAACATATAAATTTTAAACAATATTTTCTAGTAAATAAAATTATGTTTAGATTTGCCTTACTCATATATTTACGATTTAATATATTTTTCTATGACATATCTTGAAATTATGATGAAATAAATTTCTTAACAAATTGTGTGTAACACCCCCTTCTTTCTCGGCCAAAGTAAAGGGAGGATGTTACCATCTCGGTTTCCCGAGGCGGTAAATCAAAGATACAATCAAGAAACATTTATGATAAAGGATAATTTAGTGGTTACATAAACGTAAACAAATGAATTAAAGTACAACGCATTGACAAGGGTAAAGTCGTATCCCCTTGAGCAAAGTAACCCCAAGTACTACTAACTAGAAGCTAGTGGTAAGTCAAGTATCGTATCCACAAGGAGGCTGTAAATCTATTTGCTATACTAAGTCCGTCTCAAGGTAACAGTTTGTAGGTGTTTGGTTTGTTCAACTAACAACTAATGACAATAAGATTGAAATCAAGAATATTAAAAGGTCTAGGGATCAAGTTCACTGGGTCAATTGTCCGGGGATGTAATTTCATCAATTATAAGGTCACTCGAATTACCTAAGGTCATATGATCGGTCGACTCAAATATGCCCTTTAGATCTAACTTAACATGCGGTCACTATAATTAAGTCAGTCTATCCGATTGTCGTAGCCTATACTAGTCTTAATCAGGTCGGCAATAATTCTAGTGTATGCGATACTAATTACGAGATTCAGGCCTAAATCAAACAATTAGAATTAAGAACAACAATAAGACGGTAATTCATGCAACTTACTACTAATAAATTCATTAATCCCCTTTCATTAACCCAGATCCCTTTTCACCCTAGATTGGAAAATTAGCTACTCATACTAATGGAATCAACAACAATAAATAAAGATGAAAACATGATGAACAGTAATTGAAATAAGAACACGAACAATTGAATTGAAATAGTACTTGAATTAATTAACGAAGAATGATTAATACCGTACGAATTGTAGATCCGGAATAATAAAGTAGCAACAAAAGTAGTCCGTAAATTAAACTAAGAGTTATGAAAATATTATGAAAGCGTAACCTAAAACTGATGTCGAATTAGGTTTTTATAATAAACTTAACAAAAACGGAATTTAAGAAATAATCCGGAAATTCCTCAGCGTAACACGAACTCGATCGAGTTCTGGGGAACTCAATCGAGTTACCAACTCGATCGAGTTCATCTGAACTCGATCGAGTTCTGGACTCTCAGCTAGCTCTCATGACTTCGCCCATATTCCGCCTTGGTTTCGTGCCATACTTCCGTTTGTCCGTCTTGCCAACTCCGCGGTGCTATGTTCCATCCTTTTGCTCCATAAATGCAATGTTCCTGCATTAAACACCAAAATGCGGCAATATCGACATTTTTAACATAAACGGCATATAATCAATATAATTAGCACAAAACCCTATCAAGTACAACTAAGGGGAGGCATAAATGTATATATAATTATGACTCATCAAACTCCCCCAAACCGACTCTTTGCTTGTCCCTAAGCAAAGCAACACACCATACAAAAGGGCAATCATACAAATGGTGAAGAGAGTAACTCAGAGCTAATGTAAATGCATATACAAATCCCAAGCTATCCGTATCTATAACAAAGTGACGACTATAGGTGTACCAATAAAACAAATTCAAAGGTACGGGTAATAGAAAATGCAGCTAAAGTCCCAAGATTTTACATGATACCGTAGCAAGACAGATGCCAAATATCTTTCAATCTTGCAAGACCAATTTAGTCGGATTCTCGCGGATTCACTCATGCTCTCATAAGTAAGGGTGAGTTATATGTAAAGATAGAAAGAAATAAGAACACTCACTCAACTTATGAAACATGCATGCAATCTAATGTGATAAGGATTTCCGCAACTAATATGCAGTCATAACGTAGACAAATGTCAAGGACAATAAGGATGGCAAATGGGCAAAGGTATAGAAATGGGTTGTGCCAAAGCACGTTATGGATATGTGAGGCTAAGACGGTAGTCGCAGCGCTAACCAACACCAATTCTATGATAAATAGCATAACTTATCCCAACTAGAGAAATTATCTCAAAATTGACAATACATGAGAGTCAAACTACTCTCCATATATGCATTAGACTCTAGTAATCATCCTTTTGATCCCTTAACAAAACCAAATGAAGCATCTTTTTATTTTATTATTTTTTTTTTGTTTTTCTTTTGCTTCATATATTCTTTTTCAACAATAGACATCAACACAATTGCTTAATAAATGTTTCTACTACACCCACAAATGACAATATTAGTCCCTATCCCAACCATAGTAGTAAAATAGGCATGAAAGGTAAACAACTGCGACTGTCCCGATAAGGTAGGCAAATTCTGGATTGTAGCTATCAAATGATATATGAAATGGCCACAAGGTTCAAACGGGCTAAACAAAAGGGTCATTGTAAGGCTTATTTGAACGGTAAGAACCGCCTATCCACATGTACTTAGTCATATGAAAGCAATAAAAGCATCAAGAAATCAATTTCACACTTATGCAGTTTAATATTACATATTCCACAAGGAGAAACCACACTCAAGCCTAATTGACAAATGAGACCAGTTTATCAATGTTCCTGGCCTAGGAAGCTCTATAGACCTCAGAATTTAAGTAGTTTACCAACTTAATTTTGTCAAATTTACTCAACATAAGGCATGTCAAACATGGTCAAGACTTGGGTTATGAGCTTTATTTTCATGAATAACGGGTCAATCACAATGTACATGGATAACCAATATGGGATTCAAATGCAAAAACAACGCAATTTAACATCATTGCAACTCAATTTCACCAAAACTAAGCTAATAAAATAAAAACATGTTTTTGTATTTTATGAAATTTTTAATTTTTATGGATTTTTAGATTAAAATGCACACAAACAAAATTAAAATCACACAACATAATGAAATACTCCCCCAAACCTAAATGTAACAGTGTCCTCAATGTGACGCCTACAGCATAGCAATCACACAAAAAATCCACCAACCTAAAGGACACCACTAACAATAGATAGGGAAAGATGGGAGATAATAATACATGAAAAGAGGGTACAAGGAAGGAGAATACCAAGGAAAAACGGAGGAGTTCCCCCAAACCATCAGCAAAAGAGGGAAAAAACCATCCACGAGATTCCAGAGACAGCGGCCACGTCCCAGGACCCAGCAGCAGGCAAACTCGATCGAGTTCTGCCAAACAAGATCGAGTTCGCATTTGACAAACAACTTTCTGCATTTAAAACAAATGCCCATACAAAGCATAATCAATACAAGTCAAAGCGCGTAACAGTAAATCAAAAAGTAATGCATGTGCTACACAAATACATAAGTAGCACCAATAAACAATGTGGGCAAAGAAAATAAGTAAAGAAAAATGGCCCGGTTCGTCAAACTCAAAGTCGAGCATAAAATAAGAGTATGGTTACTCTTTGCTCTCCCAATCATCCTCCATGGGTGGAATATATGCGATGTCGTCCACCACTCGAGCTCGCTCCACTTCAATGGGGTGGTCATCTCAAAATATTTCAGCTTCTAAAGCATCCAACTCGGCCTCTAAGTCAATGCTTTCATCATAGCGACAGTCCAAAGTGGGAGGTGGCTCATCCCCATAGATCAACTTCTCTAACTCATCCACTTCCTTGCTCCATGGATGTGACACAATGGTAGGAGCGTCAAATGAGTTCCTGTCAAGACACAAAGCAAGGCAAGAATCAAAAGAAGGATCAAGAATATTAATCACATGACATGTAGCTCTCAAATCAGGAGGACGGGGTGCTTTATTATGCATAAAAGTGATGGTATCATCCCCGATACGAAAGGTGAGACTACCCTCCCTAAGGTCTATCAGTGCCCCAGCCGTATTGAGGAAAGGTCGCCCAAGAATAATGGGGACCTTGGCATCCTCAGCCATGTCCATCACGACAATGTCACAGGGCACATAATACTTCCCTATCTTAACGGGTACATCCTCTAAAACACCCATAGGGCGTTGAATAGACCTGTCAGCCATTTGGAGGGTCATATTAGTGCATTTGAGTTGAGTCATGTTAAGTTGTTTACAAGTTTTATATGGCATGACACTAACACTAGCACCCGAATCACACAAAGCATTACTAAAAGCAAGAGAACCAATGGTACAAGGAATAGAAAAACTCCCTGGATCCTTAAGCTTGGGTGGAGAATTGGCTTGCAAAGCGGCATTGCACTCCGTGGTGAATGCGATTGTCTCCACTTCGTTGAAAGTTCTCTTCTTTGTCAATATCTCTTTCAAAAATTTCGCATAAGCCGACACTTGAGAGACTAGTTCAGTAAATGGTACCGTCACTTGAAGATTCTTGATCACCTCCATGAAACGCCCAAATTGCTTATCGAGCATTGACTTTTGTTGGCGTTGTGGAAAAGGTAGTACGACTTTAATCGGCTCGGCTTCCTTTGCTTTGACCTTAGACACATCTGTAGCAATGGTATCGTCAGCAGCAGGGGGTGAACTCGATCGAGTTGTGATGAACTCGATCGAGTTCTGACTTCAGCAGCAGTAGAACTCGAACTTGGAAAAAGAGGAGCAGCAGCACCATGAACTCGATCGAGTTGATATGATCGATCGAGTTCCTCCCATATTCTCCGATATATTCTGATTTGAAGAACTTTTACTAGCACCATGAACTCGATCGAGTTGGCGTGAACTCGATCGAGTTCCTGCTATTTCTCTAAATACCTTCTGATTTCCAAGAACTTTTTCAGCAAGGCCCTGAACTCGATCTAGTTCACGTGAACTCGATCGAGTTCGCCTTATTTCATCAGCTCTTTCGTACCTTGTCTTGGCTCGTGGTGCAGCTATACTTGCATCTTCCTCGTCACCACTTGGCTCCAAATTCCCCAACCCTTTAGGTGGCATGTAAGGTACCTCATCATCATCATCTTGAGGCATCTCCGGGCCCTCATATGAAGTACCGCTCCTCAAATGAATAGCATTTACATGCTCATGGGCTTGAGTGCCTTTAGGAAGGAGGTGACCGGGCTGTTTTAAACGGATGTTTACCCGCTATTTGAGCAACTTGAGTCTCCAATAACTTGTTATGGGCAGCGAGTTCATTTATTTAAGATGCTTGTTGGTGTTGAATCTGCAAAGTTTGCTGTAACATGGCTTTCATCTCCGCCAAATCATTGCTCGGAGCTTGTGGAGGAGGTTGCAATGTCTAAAATTGTTGACGTTGGTTATTATATTGATTGCCTCCTCCCGAATTTTGCTTAATAAAACCACCTGGCTGAGCTCCACAATTGGGAGGGATAATGTAAGGCTGATTAGGTGGTTGTGGCGGTGGGGCTTGTGGGTCGTAGTTTGAGTAGGGATTGCCTTGCCGATAAGATTAGAAGGCATGAACTTGTTCCATCGTGCTCATACACCCATTTGCATTATGACCTTCAAGACCACAACGACCACAAGACTCCCCTTGCTGGATCATAGCATTTACCGTCTGCTTATTGCTCAAGGATTGAGAAGTTTGCATTTGCGCGATTTGAGCACTCAAGGCCTCTATCTGTGCCGCAAGGACAGAATCCGAACCACTTCCTCTTATAGCTCCTCTTGGGTTGCCGTACTCAGCAGTGTGAGTAGCCATCTTGTCGATCACTTTCCATGCCGTATCATCATTTGTATTATTCTGAAACCTCCCATTAGCAGCAGAATCGAGAAGGTTTCGTTGATCATCATACAACGCGTTGTAAAACTGGTTGTAAAGGAACCACTTTTCAAAACCATGATGAGGAACTTATCGAACTAACCTCTTGAAGCGTGCCCACGCCTCATTCAAGTCTTCGGTAGGGCCTTGCTTGAAACTCGTAATCTGGCTCCTCAAATTATTTGTCTTCTGAGGTGGAAAATACCGCTTAAAAAAAGCAAGAGCCAACGAATTCCAATCGGTGATCACAATTGCTTTCATAGCTAGATCCCTTAGCCACTCAGCTGCATCGTCTCGCAAAGAAAAGGGGAAGAGAGTATGCTTCACCTGATCTGGAGTCACCTCCGCAGTCAAAGGGATAGAGCAGCACTAGGTAACGAATTTCTCCATATGTTGAGCAGGGTCTTCTCC
The DNA here is from genome assembly GCA_018983105.1 of Silene uniflora. Classification (NCBI taxonomy): domain Eukaryota; kingdom Viridiplantae; phylum Streptophyta; class Magnoliopsida; order Caryophyllales; family Caryophyllaceae; genus Silene; species Silene uniflora. Next base: position 15,155 of record JAGPOY010000866.1, read on the forward strand.
AGCTTTACCTCCAAACATATTCCACTGCACAAGACTAACATAAGATAGCTTCAGCTCAAATGTTCCCTTATCAGTGCTAGGGAGCTTGAAACCCTTCGATATGGAGGATATAGTGGGCTCTGAGTGACCTGATAAAGTAGGCATCTTAATTGATTCAGTAGTAACTGTCTCAGAAATTATGTTGTCCTCTTCAAAGGACTGATCTTCTAAAGTATTAGATTGCTCGATATCGCTGTCAAGTATACTCAAGCCTTCTACTTGACCAACTTCTCTATTAAATTTTCGTCTACGCAAGTCCTTTCAGGCTCCGAATCTGGTGTAAGAAGCTCGGACCTCTGAGACATGGGCATACACAAAAACTACAAGAAATGCGTAAAACGGTCTCAAGGAACTGAAGTTCCCTGAGACAAAAGACAAACGAAATAAAAGCAAACAGAAAATAGTTGCCTCCCCGGCAACGAAGCCAATTTTGACAAGGGTAAAGTCGTATCCCCTTGAGCAAAGTAACCCAAAGTACTACTAACTAGAAGCTAGTGGTAAGTCAGGTATCGTATCCACAAGGAGGCTGTAAATCTATTTGCTATACTAAGTCTATCTCAAGGTAACAGTTTGTAGGGGTTTGGTTTGTTCAACTAACAACTAATGAGAATAAGTTTGAAATCAAGAATATTAAAAGGTCTAGGGATCAAGTTCACTGGGTCAATTGTCCGGGGAGGTAAATCAATTATAAGGTCAGTCGAATTACCTAAGGTCATATGATCGGTCGACTCAAATATGCCCTTTAGATCTAACTTAACATGCGGTCGCTATAATTAAGTCAGTCCATCTGATTGTCGTAGCCTATACTAGTCTTAATCTGGTCGGCAATAATTCTAGTGTATGCGATACTAATTATGAGATTCAGGCCTAAATCAAACAATTAGAATTAAGAACAATAATAAGACGATAATTCATGCAACTTACTACTAATCAATTCATTAATCCTCTTTCATTAACCCAGATCCCTTTTCACCGTAGATTGGGAAATTACTACTCATACTAATGGAATCAACAACAATAAATAAAGATGAAAACATGATGAACAGTAATTGAAATAAGAGCAAGAACAATTGAATTGAAATAGTACTTGAATTAATTAACGAAGAATGATTAATACCGTACGAATTGTAGATCCGGAATAATAAAGTAGCAACAAAAGTAGTCCGTAAATTTAACTAAGAGTTCTGAAAATATTATGAAAGCGTAACCTAAAACTAATGTTGAATTAGGTTTTTATAATAAACTTAACAAAAACGAAATTTAGGAAATAATCCGGAAATTCCTCAGCGTAACACGAACTCGATCGAGTTCCGGACTCTCAGCCAGCTCTCGTGACTTCTCCCATATTCCTCCTTGGTTTTCGTGCCATACTTCCGTTTGTCCGTCTTGCCAACTCCGCGGTGCAATGTTCCTGCAGTAAACACCAAAATGCGGCAATATCGACATTTCTAACATAAACGGCATATAATCAATATAATTAGCACAAAACCGTATCAAGTACAACTAAGGGGAGGCATAAATGTATATATAATTATGACTCATCACGCATGACTACTATACTTTTCTAGCCAACTATGCTCTACTCGGATGTCATCAAGGCTCACCCCGTCTCCCACGTGCTACCAAAGATAACATGTACTTAACCTGCTCCTCATATAATCGGAAATATCATATGGATCGAAACAGGCTACCCCGGGAATAGGTGACAATTACACAAACACACAAAACATCAGTTGCAATAAATAGTGACTTGACTCAAAGTGTGTGAAAATGCAATACGACTATAACATGAATAATGCATCGATATATCATCACTGTGACGGTACCTGGACACACCCAACCATACCCACATCCGCCGGACTGCAGTCCGTAAAAAGGTACTCGGGACACACCTGTTGTACCGGGCCCGGGCGCTAACTAGATCCTCTACCATACATCGTGCCTCAACCACACGAGTCCCACCAACCTCTAGTCTTAATGTGCACATCCCTCTTGGAGTGGGATACTCCAAGAGGCGACCCTAGCATAAGACGGTCTCCCAACCGCCTTACGTCTCCTCAACAACAACTGATCATAAGCCAATATATCCTCCAATATACATGACAAGGACGATAAATGCAAGACACTACATATTATAACAATTCCGACTCATTATGCATTACCCTCCAAATATAATATAGGCATCCATCCCTCACAAATATGGTACAATGCAATGACTACACAACCATGACATATATGAGTAAACCAACTTATTGAAACCGAGTAGGATTAACCTACCTTTTCGTATTCTTCACAAGCTTCATGATTCATACTCGATTCCGTCTTGCGAGACAGTCTCATCCTATATAATTACACAATACCATTACTATATACTATATACTACAACACAAGGTAAGATCCCTTATTATTACTCATTAATTACCCTTATTATGTCTGAGAATAAGATAATGATATGATAAAATTTCATCTAGTATGCTGGTTTTTATGAGCATTGAGTTGTTTTGTCCGCACTTTTGTTGTTTAAGTTGTTTGGGGTAAGAAAGTTTGATTTGTACAAAGTCCGATTACGAAAGGGTTGTCTTTATTTGGTCATAAATAGAGTTCTAGAACTGATATTGATGTGATTCCAACTTGAGGTGATAGCTTGTTCTCTTACGGTTCTTAACGATAGGTCACACGCCCAAAATGACCAAGAAATAAGTGAGTTATGACTGTTTTACAAAACTGGACGTTGCTGAGAACTGTAGGTAGCTCGACCGAGCTAACTCGTGCTCGATCGAGCTAGATCTCTGTGATATTTTGGTCCCCTTCTGGAAGTGTGTAGCTCGACCGAGCTGTAACCAGCTCAACTGAGCTGCCCTTATTCGACCGAGTACGAGCATGTACTCGACCGAGCACCTCTTTAGGCGGTTGTTTTGAGTCGGTGGCTATGCCCTTACACTTGTTTGAGTCGTAAATTATGTGCGCACGTATATTTTGGCTTCGTAATGCATTATTTTACATATGTATCGGTTTTATTGCTTGAGTTGGCCGGATCCCATAATGTGGAGGGTATCATCTTATGATTAGTATGGTTTGCTAATGGGGATATGTGGTGGTCTTTGTTTATGACGGATAGAACTGGGGAATTGATGAGTTATTGAGTCAGGGGTCATGTTTTGAGAAGTATGATATGGTAGTGATCAGTATATATGGTCAAGTAGTAGGGTAAGTTTGCGGAATATGAGAACGGGGGATTTAAAGGTACACAAGAGTCGATGGAAATTGGGATTAGCACGAATTAAAGGAGGGGAATGGTTATGTTGGTTAAGGATAGATGGAGTAGAGAGACACATAGTAGTCCGAGTGTATGCCGCGGTGTAGATTTGTACATGGTTATTGTGTGACAATTTGGTTAATAAGAGGCGAGCCTAGTGTGTAATTCTTTGGGAAGTAACGGAATGAGGCGAATCTTGGTCTCTAGAGATGTTAAAGGAAGATGTAATCAAGTAAGCAGAAGACATTGAGTGGATAGACTTATTGGTGGTGAGTATGAGTGAATATCAAGTTGGGAGAGATTATGTAAGAGAGTGGTGAATAAGACGTTATTGATACAAACTACTAAGATTTGACCTTTTGAGCAATGTGAAGGTAACGGAATTACTAAAGAGCTAGATAGTAGGAGTACGGAGTTAAGTTGTTAAGTGATATTGTCGACTGTAATGAGACAAGAAGAATGGAAGTGAGTTGAGTGGAGGTTCCCAAGAGTCATGGGACATGAAACTAAGGAATTATGGAAGATATAGAGTAGGATAATGAGAATGTGAGTTTAAAGATATATACCTATAGGATACGTGAGACGATATTATAGCCATGAGTTTAATGAACTATGGGGAAGAGCATTTGATAGAATAGTTGCATGGCGTGAGACTTTGGTGGTAAGTAGAGGGTAGGACGATCGAGAACATAATTGGCGTGGATATTGAACTAATTATGTTGCTGGTATTGATGGAGTTTACTATAAGGAATTGATGTTCATGGTTGCGAGGGAGCTTTAGGTGTTGGAATAGAGAGCGTTGGTCGGAAGTTGAGTGTTGATTATATGTTCATAGAAGTCAGGTGGTGGTAATCTTGCGGATTAGGGAAGTGTTAAGAAAGGCAGATGGGTTTAACCTTGAGTGAGAGCTACCTTTTATCAAGTGGTACTGATGTGATTAGTATTGGCTAGTCATATTTAATTATGGGTCTATGGTACATGACGTGCTTGTGTGAGGTTCTTATCTCATAAGTAATGGTACGGTATAATATTCATAAGTTGTTCTCTGTTTCTTCCGTGTAATATGTGATGTTGTGGTGATCTAGTAAGCCGATATCGGAAAAGAGTAATGGGTGACTAGATGAGTCATGAGATGATGGTTGTGTCGGGACTCCGTTTGTTGGTAAATAATGTGGTTGTGGTGTTCCGGGTTACGATCCGGCCCCAGTACTCAGTGTTGCGAAGCAGGTATTTTCGCGCTGCGGTGCGGCTGTTGGTGGCGGTGTTGCGATGCGGTCATCTGTTGTGATGGAGTAGGCGGGATACCGATGAGATGAACTTTTGAAAGTATATAACAGTTATATAGATTGTTGTTTGTTTACTGCTGATTCCAGTCAGTGTCGGTCTAGACATATAGATTGTTGTTTTGTTTCTTAATGTTTCTTACCAGTTCGGCTTGGGAGTGATAGTAGAGCATGATACGGAAGGAAGTTGCGTATGTTTCCATTGTTGTCATGGTATAGTGATATCCTGTAGATAGGACATAGTGTGGCAAGAGTTTTGTGGAACAGGGAAATTTGAGGACCTATTAGGTGTGTACTAATTTATGGATATGGAGTGATATTGTGGGGACAGGTGCGTGAATTAGGAAGAGTGGGATTATGTGGCAGTAGTAAAGGGTTAAGGTGATGGTTT
>JAGPOY010000867.1:0-20120 GCA_018983105.1 Silene uniflora
CAAACAAATCACGGAAATTGGACTACCTGTAACACAATAGAGACCTAAAATAACTCCTAATAATAAGCCAAAATCCCCTACACGAGATTAGTCACAAACACGAAAAAAATCATTTCAAAACTTAATATTCACCAAAAAAATCAGAAAAAAAAAATATATGAAATTTGTCCTACATCTATATAAAATATTTAAATTTGTTGTACTTTTATTTATAATGTCTATTAACTTTCGGTGGGACCAAATACAAAAGTTACTGTATATACAAGCATGCCTCATCTCATATCATAGGCTATCTAAAAACACATTGACTTAACAGTCACCTTCTTCCTTTATCACACCGCAAAATGTAATTCTCTAAGTGGAGAACCAAATTATTACATTTCTTGAAACAAATTGATGCAAGCATGTGATTTTTTCTTGATTTCTATACTTTTTTTTTATCTTTCAAATTATTTACAACCCATTTTGTGGAGCCTTATCATATATCTAGTGGTTATTTGGGTGCATTTGAATATTTGATTACACTTGGTTACTAGTGGCATCCCTAATTACTACTCCCTCCAATTCACTATATTCACTACAAATCTCAATGGCACAATACTTAAGAAAAGCGATTATAAAACAATAAAGGACAAATGTGGGGTTTGTTTGTAGGAGAGAGTAATGAATTATTAGGAGTTAAATAATGAATTGTGGGACCAAAACATTAAAGAAAGTAATAAAATAGGAGTAAAAGAGTTGTGTGGGGTTTGTGATAGGAGAGAGGGGTGAATAAAATAAGAGTAAAAGTTACCAAAAAAGAAAGTGTAGTGATTACTTGAATAATCCGTTTTGGGAATGTGTAGTGATTATAGTGAATTGGAGGGAGTAATACACAAATTCTCATTGAAGACGGTCTCTTCGGAGAGACCTCTCACAATGAGCAAGTGGGGAGGGCAAGTGGGGGAGGGGGTGTGAGAGGTCTTCAGCTGAAGACAGTCTTCAGCAAGACGGATTGTTACTAATATAGTGAATGAATTTTGTATGAGACGGTATTACTTGTGAGATCAGTCTACCAGATTATTATCTTTATCCACACGATGTCATGATTGAAAATTTATAGTTTTAAAGTATTAGTTTGATTTATAGTATATTTAAAAACTTCTACTTAAAATTTGATGCATTAGGGACAAGAATTACAGAACGTGATACTTAAACTTCTTATAACTCGAGAACCGATGGACATTCTAAAAGCCGGCAAAAAGGGATCAAGTTCGCAACTACCGACTCCTTCCGGGTGTTCATTGCTCCGGTCTTAAACAGAACCGGACCAAACTAGGTGCACCGAAAACCAAATTAGGATAACCAATTGTGCCTTTGTGGGATTAAACGATTTTAAAGTATTTGCTAAAGGTAGGACCTTTACACAATCATTTCTTAAGAACTTCCATCATTTGGTGTTCCTATTAAAGGTTGCTTTGATTTTAAGTCAGTAGGAGAATAGCTCCACACCTCCACTAATTGTCACATAAAAATACTCAGAAAAAGACAATAATGTGATTTACATCTTGTATCTTGTTGTTATTATACTCGTACACATTTGAGAAATGAATTTTAGCCAAAAAAAATTATTTTATTTGTGCTTTTGGAAATACACAACATTTGTCCATCATTTCTTAGATTAATTATTGTGTTATTAGTGATAACTTTTTAGATTTGTAAGATCAAGTATGTCAGTATTTTAGATTTGTAAGACTGGCACTTTGCAGCTCCATTAATAATATAATAAATTTATTATTCCGTATAAATCACTATTAAACCGTTTATGAAATAACCCCGTACTTATTGTGAAAAAGGTCTCCTAGACTTAGAAATGTCATCAAGTCTTACTCGTGACAGTTCAGAAGCTTGTGACGTTGACAAAGTCACAGCCCCTTTCGTTTTCAACATTATTTAAATCGGGTGTGAATTTTCACAAGTAGCTTGTGACCCTCATAAGTACGAATTTGTGTAGAAATATGATGTAAGAGGTTATCTTCCCAGATGACCCTTCCTAGTTATACAATGCAGTTATGCAGATGGTAATTAATCTAATTAGTAAAATTACTAAGAAATTTTACTCATGAAATGGAAGTGTTGCTTATTGTGGTTGAAGGTAAAATGAATACTCCATAGAAATTAACCTACTCCCAAGTAAAATTGTGATCGATAATTAAATAATTTCAGAGTTATGGAGTATAAACCCTTACCTTTATGTAGTTAAAATTGCCGGTAGTGAAGACCAATAGGTCCCGAGTTCAAACTATCTTTTAATTGTACTGGCACTGGCACCACATTCTTGAGAATCAACATCAAATAAGGTAGTGTCCTAGCATTCGTAGCGGTAAATCTGGTGTAAATCCAAATTAAGATAAGGTACAAAAATTACCACTGCAAAATAAGCACAAATGTCTCACCCACTATTACAAAGGGCATAAATATCACACCGGAAATTGTCACAGTTCGGTCTATCCCAAGTTTGTGAGGGCGTGACTACAAAACAGAGATATATGAGATGACCAATAATTAGGAGATCGAGATTTACAACGTTCTGCCACAGGATACCATAACTAAACAGCAAGGCCTTTTTTCGTTGATGCTATAATATATTGACAAAAACCCGTTCTTCCCTACTATCTGGCCTTCCGATATTTTACAAGGTCACCATTGGATTATACAAAGGCGCTTCACTTAAGAGGCTGATTCCCCGTCCCTCAAAAGTTCCTGCAAGAATGCAGTCAGGTATTTTCAGTTGTGTCTTGAAACGGAGGGAAACTTTTTTTTGTAGGAACAGGACATGAAAAGGGCGAAAGTAGCAGAAAACGGGAGGACTTAAATGAGACGAGCTTACATGTGAGACCAACCCCTCAACCCTGGAATTAAATGGGTATATACAAGGAATTGGGTTGGTCTTACGTGTGACGTGAGATTGTCTCATACAGCAGTTTAGAAAGGCTTTGTCAAATATACTAATGCCTTCTATGGAGTATATGTATACCTCTTTAGTTGCAGAAATTGATAGCTGCTGTCGCTCTTTCTTTTCTCTGTGACACTCTCCACACCAGTTCGAGAAATCCTTTTGGTACTTCTTCAGCTCTCGGAAGACAGAACTGTACACAAAACAAGTCATTTAGGAGCTTCTCTTTCACATGTACAAAGAAATGAGTAATTTATGTCAATATAACATCAACATCATCAGTCCAGACTTCGGAGTATCTAATAATGCTACCAACTATGGTCATATTACTACATGGGGATGCTACATCAAATTGCAACCAATTATCGAGGTTACCACAACTGCATTTTGAATAACTATGAGGCATAGTAATGAAATTGGGATGGAAATCATGGTATCAGTTCCAAGATCATTAATTGAAAACGTTATACTTGCAACTCAAAGAGTGGTCTTCCATTGATCATTACCAATCAGTCAACACAGTTTCTCCCGGTCCACCAGCCAACGGAAAACCAATTCATTGTCTGATTGTAGGAAACAGCTATTTCCAATACAAATGTTCTCAAAAGCAGCAAATTGTCATATATTACCAAGTGAAAGTGCTTGTTTTTATCATAATAGCAAATCAAAATTACCAAGGTAATAATGGTGAGGAATTCACTGAAAGCTGTCATCTCCACTCTAGAACACTCAAACCATGTGTCAGTCACTATGCGCTCGGGCCGCTCGCTAACTACTTAGTTGCTTGAACTGTTGGACACCCACAATTCATAATTTCACGAACTTAAACCAGAAACATATAAGAATTGATTGACATGGAATCTATTACAGCGAGAATTTATTTCCTAACTGGCCCCCAGTCACTGGATATCTCCCTTTTAAACAAGACACATTAAAAATGATGATTTGCACTATTTCTTTTCTCAGGTTCCTCTTCCTACATTCAATAGTGCAGGATCAAGCAGCTTTCCCAGATTTATCACACTATCTTCAGTTGTGCTTTAAATTAGGGAACTTCAGGAGATTTTGCATCTGCCTCCGTCGCATTTAATATAATCTCCAATTCACTTGAACGGTCAGACAATGGCACTTTCACCGACATTTTGTTACTATGTACAATAGTGAACTTTTCTTGAAAATAATAGTATGAATATTATATTTTTGAGAGATCAAACATGATTAAGTTTACAATGTAGCTTTACATATATTTGGAGAAAAAGTATTGGTCAAAGTTGATAATCATCAAAGTCAAATGGAGACGATAATTTTGGAATTGAGGTAGTAATTGGTAAGTGCAAGGGCAACCGCTTGTATCACTGACAATTATAGGGCACTCATTGCTCAGTGTATACTGCCAAGATACAAAGACTACAGCAAACTAAACTATCTAGGACTTATAAATTCACAAATATATCTATCAATATAGTCTAACAATGTTAATGAAGTAATAGCCATCAACTCATTGTTAGCAACCACAAGATTGAGGATAAGCAATTATTTGAAAAAGAAATGGAGTAAGATCTGGGTTTAGAAAGAAAAATTGAGCTTTTAAGAGCTTAAATTGAGTTTTGTTGATGCAAAAAATAAATATGACACAACTAGATAATTTACAGAATATATTGCTCTGAAAATACCTTCTGCACCATAAAATCATGTTTAGCCTTCGCCCATCAGTTGTGGCTCTAGCACCATGACGATGACGACCACGATGAAGAATAGCACGTCCACGAACATGGGAGTAATCAAAACTTTCCTGAATAGTCAAGGAAACATAATTTCAATATAAAGATCATCTATTGAGCATATTGAAAACCACTATTTGCACACTAGAAATTCTCTCACAGTTTATCTTGTGATAGTTTACAACCACACGCACTTGAGAATTACACTCAAAGAACAAAGATATAGTGTAACTGAAAATATGGTAGTGACTTCCTAACTACCAAATGATATCAAGGCAGAAAGTCCAACACACATTCAAACACAACAGCAAAATTTGACGATGAGAAAGGAAGAGCAGAACCGCCATAACATCAAATTAAGAACTGGTTTCTGAGCAAAAAAAATTACTGGAATAGCATCCTCATTCCTCACTGACCAATAAAATAACAAAAATTGAATGTGTCCTTTATCTCTATTCTTATCTCCCCCTTTTACCAATTTCAGAAAGATTCAACGTTTAGATTAAAATAAAAAGCGCAAGCATAGTCAGCAGCTTCATTATAATGACAAAGGTACACAGACGGAAAAAAAATCAGGGGTGTCTAGTTAACAACATTAAGTGTGAAGTATGAGTGAACAGAAGTCCAGATCAATTACATTATGGCGAAGTCTGAACAAAAGCTTAGGGGAATAAGGATTGTAAACCAGTACTTGAGGTATGAATCACAATTAAAATATAGCAGAAATAGCAATGGGTTTAAGGCAGAATGGTGTCAAAGAGAAGCAGCCAATTCCATAAACTATACAGAGACACTTGGCCACTGAGAAAACATAACAGAAACATTATTCGACAAATTATCTAGGTAACAAAACTGATAACAAGAAAAGGAGGCGAAGTTCATCTTCGAAAGTACCTCGGGCTGTGTTTCGGTATTAACATGTTTATCACATCTAACACCTCGAAAGAACAATTCTCCACCAGAAAATTCCTTGCCCAAGCATATGTTCAAAGTAACTTCAGCATCATCCACATGGAAACCTATGAACCAAAAATCTCAAAGAGTTACTAGATGTCACCCAAATCTACTAAAATGACTGAATGCCAAACAAGACAAACAAGAAATAGGGAACTCTCAGAAGCCCTTCAAGTTGCTGAATAACAGAACAGACGGTAGTCGGTAGCCAGGAGTCCAGGACTTTGTTCCAATGTCTCGATTCCCTCCAAAAGCTACTAAGTACTACCTATAATTTTAACAGCGTTGAAACAACTAAGAGTTCTAAGACCATTTTGATAGATGCTTACCCAAGTCAACATCTTTGTCAGGTCCATATTCGACTACAAATCCATGATGAGAATCTAGCGTGGACCCACCAACTTCAGGGAAGAAAACTGCAAAACAGGACCATTTACAATTCTTGGAAAAAAAAAAAAAAAAACTGTCATGTCTGGTGACCTAAATTAAACTAGAGAGCTTTAGCAGAGAAAAAACGCAATACCTTTTGATATGGGACGTATAAAGTCCTCCATCAGCTTATCAAGCATAGTTTCAAAGCCAAAATCATCCAATACAGCACCAAATTGATTCATCGTATTAGGCCTCATGATTTTGCATCTTGTGTCATCAACCCACTTGTAAATATTTTCTACCTAAACAAATAATATTTCAAACAAATGAAGATAAAATGGAAAGCCAGATAAAGCAGGACAAAGAAAACAAAGACTTGCAACGAAGCCCACCACAATACCTCATTTATCAACCAATCACAGAATTGAGGCTGCAGCATTTCAAATGTGAAAATTCCAGGAGTAGGCTCAGACATAATGCTTCTAAAGCTTTCCTCTGTATTTTCATGTATTGCTTTCAGAAATGCGGAGGAAAAGAAGTTCGTAGCATGCATACTATACAGCTCTTTGTGAAGTGGCTGCAGGCAGCGAGAGAGATGATGAGTTCTAAGAATGAGAAGTGTAGAAACAGATTGTCGGACATTAGAAAGTGATATCATCGAAACAATCCAGCCAGACAAAATCATCACATAGCTATGGCTCGTAAAAGTTGAAAAACCAACTTTTGAATTCGAAGAAAAAAAATTGTGAAGCCACTCTTCACAGGGGCAAAATAGAGGCATCAGTACAAATAAGCTTTTCGCAAGATAGATACCCACACCCCCGACGTGCTTCCCCAGTTAAACAATAAATTACATTCGATTCAAGGCCTTGAACACAAGAATAGACAGGTGGACAAGAGGACTAGTCTTCCCTTCAACCATGAGAAATATGGTCAAACAACATAATCAGCACCATGGGTAATGGAACAGAGCAAAAAAAGGGCCAAGGTAGTTGAGCCAAATATTCATCTTCATCATAAGTGGGCGGACGCAAGAAGGCAAACATATAATACACGTCCAATAAAGTATAGTATCAATTATCAACTATCTCAGGACCGAAAAAGTTCTCAGCCAAAGGCTACCTAATAAGTACACCTAAAGGGAAGAGGTCGTATCTAAAGCCAAAGTCCTGCTCATGCGCAATCCTGTCCACCCTAAAACTAATTGTGAAGAAAACGATACCTCCTACCATACACTGTCTCCTTAAAATTGCTTTGCTCGCTCTTTGGGAGAATAATTACTACATACATCCTTTTCCTCGTAAAATAAACAAACAAAGAATTCCCCTATCAAAAATGCAATTTGAACCTACAACTTGCTCTTCCCTTTCATTTAGCTAAGCAATCTCCCTCTCTTATCATCAGCTGCACTCATTTTAGTGCCTATTTAGTAACCTGCATGTTCATACCCTGCAACATTCTTTCCGACCAGTCACTAAAGACCACGCATAGTGTCACTATTCATCACACACATTATTAATCCTTTTCGACTCAACAAATTCTGTCAGCAATGGAAACATACCCTCTCTAGACTCCACAAAAATAACACTGTATGGACAGATATATCGGGGGAATAGGAGGGAGGCAAATTGGAGGGAAAGAAAAGCGAGGGAAGGGTAAGGATCAGAGACAAGGGATCCAAAAATTTGAACCTCAATCTAAAAAATGTATTTTGAACCCTCCACGTCCCACCCCTTCATTTCTCTCCAATTCTATAATTCTATATTTCTATGTATCCAAATTAAAGGTAACATCTCATAACTCAGTCACATTCTATTTCTAAAAAGACCAGCTTTTTCTAGCATCATAGATACCTTAATAGCTATAACGAACTTGATCCCAAATTATCTTTCTCCCACTCTTCTCAATTGAACAACCTTCAAAATTTTTAATTCAGGTACCATCCTATTTCCACAAAGACCAATTTTGTTATCGTCATAGATACCTTCATACTTCACAGCTACGACAAACCTTAAATAACTTGATATTTCCCTTCATGAAAAACAACCTAACATATTTTCTTCTACTCTTCTCCGCAACATTTAACAATAACATCACCAGCAACAATAAAAACAAATAAAACACCAGGTACTCAGTCCGCTATGATCACACTTCATTACTAGATGAATCACACTGCCTAAAAAGAGGCCATCTTATGCTTAGGACAGTCCTAAACACCACAACCCCTGAAAATTCGACATGATCATACTTCATTGCAATGACGAACTACCTGGTTAAAACAATCTTAAGCTTACATCACAATCACTATATTTATTACTAAATGAACAACACCACCTAAAAAGCCCGTCTTAAGCATAATACAGTCTTAAACTACATTTTCTACAACAAAAAACAAACGCAATACCTGATAATTCGCTATGATCATACTTCATTGCTATAACGAGCTACTCATACTTAAAACCGTCTAAAGCTTACAGCACAACCAGTCTTAAAGTACATTTAATACAGCAAAAACTACCACAAAACCTAAAAATTCGCAATGATCATACTTCATTGCTATGACAAACTACTCTTGCTTACAACCGTCATAACCTCGCAACACAGTCATATTTCTATCAATAAATGAACCAGAACACCTAAAAAAGCCATCTTTTAAGCTTAACACGGTCTTGAACCACATTTTCGACAACAATACCTGATAATTCGCTATGATCTTCTGTCGATACTCCTTAAACTTCAGTGCCTACACAAATCAACATCAAAAAACACGTAAAAAATCAAATTCCACAACCAATTCAACAAATTAGAATCAAAAATCAAAAATTTGATCATTTCTCACCCTAACTCTCTCCCCTTCAGGAGCATACTTGAGCAAAATCTCTCTCATAAACTGAGCTTTCGCATCGCGAGACGACGACATAATCGACGCCGGTAAATACCGCTCAAGACAGCTAAAAAGCAATGGATTAAACCCTAACATTAAGTCATCATAGCTATCAGGTTTGTGCTCGGTGTTAGGGCTTAAAGTAAGCCGGTGCGCCGCCGTGGAAATCACCACGCCGTTGCCGTTCGAGGCGGAGGATGGTGGATTTGGTAGAGGTGGTGGCGGCGGTGTGGTGGTTGTTGTGTCAGCGATTGGTGGCGCGTCGATTGACATCATTGATGGAGAGAGTATGAGGGTTTGAGATTGTGAGAATTTTTTGGTTTTTTTGGCCGTTGGGGTAAGTTAGGGCTTGTGAGGTCGTGACTCAACCCCCACATGGCCACATGTAATTGCAAGGCTCTTTTATACCATCACTTCCGTAAGATGGTTTTACGTTAATATTGTACTCCTATAATGTGTTTGGATGATTTAGATCACATTTACGAGTCCTGTCTGACTCGTGTCACGTGGAGTATATTGTTGGATAAGATATGTTTTATACGATAATTTGTGTGTTTTGTTTCTTACGCCGGTTGATTTATATGGTAAATAATTAAAGATGATCTTGAATTCTGAAAATGATTTCCATTCGTCGTATCTAACACTATATAAGTATATAGGTTAGTTATTGATTTTAAGATTTCGGATTTAGTAGATACGAAGTACTATTTGGATACATTGTTGTTGTTACGACGCATTTAACGCCCAATTTAGCCAAATGGATATGTTATTCCTGTTATATCAATGACACTTGGTTTAATAGAGTGCTCAATTTTAAAACTTCATCGTTCTATAGAAATAGAAGACCAAATATTCGATAGTATTTTAGAGCAAAAAAATACTCTCAAAAAATTATAATACTATTCAATTACTAGTATGAATGTTTATCATTTAGTTGATAAAAGTGTTAGTTTTAGCAAGATTCGTTTTCTCGTCTCATATATATGGGTTTTCAGGGTGATCAGTTTCTTCCAGGTCTAGTTATATATTTCAGGGTGATCAGTTTGATGTCGTAATGGCTCTCCATACAATTTTATAATCTTACGATTCAAGATGTTAGGCCGATTCTGATATTACGATTATATTCACGTTCATAGGCTTATAGCTTTCTATGATCTTACATTCTTACTCATTTAAAAATTTTAAGATGCAAGAACATAATATAATCCTAAAAATAATTTAAATCAGATAAAGCGGACATTTAAGACAACTCAAACAAGATGAAATACGAAATAGGTAAATGAAACACGGGATCGAGACTTACACCGCCCCTAGTGTAAGGAAATAACTAAAAACTGTTAGACCAACAACCGTGAGATCAATCAAACAATGAAGAAAGACAAAGAAGTATTAACGGTTGCGACACCGCGCGACGGCGACGGCGTCGGCGAACTCGGCGAAAAATCCGACAATCCTTCGCTTCGTCCCTTTCGCTTCTCCGCTCGCAACGCTTCTTCCAAATACGATTTCGTCAAGGTCTCAATTTTTCGCATTTTGTAATTATTAATTTATTAATCTCAATTTCGCAGCTTAATTTCATTCAATTTGATGTTCATATTATTGCAATTCATAATTATTACAGTATAATTTCGTCAATTTTAGGTTAAAGTTTGGCTTGGTGATAATGCTGATCATTACTATGT
Organism: Silene uniflora; assembly: GCA_018983105.1. Classification (NCBI taxonomy): domain Eukaryota; kingdom Viridiplantae; phylum Streptophyta; class Magnoliopsida; order Caryophyllales; family Caryophyllaceae; genus Silene; species Silene uniflora. The sequence goes on from JAGPOY010000867.1 coordinate 10,549, forward strand.
TTTGTCGAGATTCTTACTCAGTAGAATGCTTACTGTTACAAAGGTATCGCTTTTTTCAGCTCAATTTAGTTGTTTTTGGTGTAATATTTGTGATCAGATTACTGTTTTATGCAATTTGATAATGTTAAATTTGTTTTTGAATTATTTAGAGTGCAGGCATGATTTTTAATTGAGTTTATAGTGAAATGAATTATTGTCTAGGAGGTTTGGATTTTGTTGATTTAGTCGAATTACGCTATGTCGTGATAATTGACTTTTCTTCAATTGATTGCATGCAATTGTTTGTTCAGAAACAATCAATCTGGTGATAGTTTGATGGTAGCATAGGTTACTGGTTTTGTTTGGTTGAAATTAAGCTGTAATTGTGGATCAAACTAGGAAGACAGTGGCATTAACAAGTGTCGACTTTAGACCTGGTAGAAAATGTTTATTTATGGCATGTTAATGCTAGATATGTTTGAAGACAGTGGCATTAGTTTGCCTCGACTTGAAAATGTCTGTTAATGCTAGATATGTTTGAAGTCAAAGGCATTAACTTGCGTCAATTTTTATACCTGGTTGAAAGTGTCTATTGATCGTCATGGTAATGCTAGATATGTAGAGTTTATGCATGCACATCAATTATATTGTGAATGAATTAAGTCTAGGAGGTGTGGATTTTGTTGATATCGCAAACTATTGCTATGTTTTTGTCATAGATTTTAATTTGATGGATCGCATGTGATTGTTTTGCTTAGAAACTTGGAATCCGGTGATACTTTGATGCTGAGTTATGGATAAGAACACTCTAGCTAGTAAGAGGATATCGCATATTTAATGTGGTCTATTCGTATCAAATTAGGTAATCTTGCTTTGATGACATCACAACTCACAAGTAGTAATCGGTTAAAACTTGAAAGTAAGGCGATCAGACTATGAAGACAGTGGTGTTTAGAGTCGGCTTTATACCTGGCTGAAAATTTCTGTTTACTGTCGTGTTGATGCTAGATAACTCTATTGTTTCTAGTTTTCTACCATTGGCTGAAGTGCTGAACAACGTTCTTTTATGTTTAGGGATTAATCTAATTGGAGCATTTGACATTCTTCATAACGACAGAGTGTTTCATTACATCGATGATTTTTTTTTTTCTTTTTGCACCTGTCACAGATTCCTAATCATGTAGCTATCAAGGTTGCTCTGGAGTTGAAAAAGCTGCTGATAGATAACAGTCTGCTTGATGTGTATGTCATATCTTTTTTATAATCTGATTTGTCCGGATACTGTATACCAAACGATAATTTAATATTGCATGTCGTTACGCAGCTCTCAAACTGACTTGGAGGCTAATCTGTTCAAGGTATATTGCATTTTGTTTGCTCCTGATTGGTACTTAATATGTTATGGCATCTCATTGAGGTCTGATGATGATATTCTTCATGGTAACTGGTATATATGAATAATTCAAGCTTGATATTTCTAGGGAGATTGTTCAAATTGCCTTTCCGCAATTCCCGAAATACATTTTAGTTTCTCAGCTCTGTATTTAGCAAATTCTTGTACCTTTGAGGGTTGCTAGGTGTAAGATCAAATGTAACATAAAAATGTAGATTTGTGCTCCAGGAAACAGCGCCTTAAATCCTTGAACTCAGAAAAGTCAGAAGCACTAAGATCGCAAGCCCACATCAAAAGCACCAACTTTAAAGCTGGATCAGAGATTCAGAGCGCGCACAAATTAAAGTATAGAGACTGTCAAACACCTAAAAAAATTATTAAATTGAAATTTTGGTTAACAAAATTGATCCTTGTGTGCTAAGTCTGACATTGTGTTGAGAAGAGCTCAAAAGCTGTTGCGGATTTGCAACTTGTGGATTATATAAGGTAGGGTGGCTAAATCATCTGCAAGATGCAGGTGAAGTTAACCTAGTACTGAAGACATGTTTGGATGGTCAAGGTCTATAATGCTTGATCCGATCTTAGTAATAGGAAAAAGAACGTGGAATAAAGTGATCTGTGGCAAAGCAGATTAATAAATTCTCTCTTCTTTTCTCTAGACTCACAAAATAATTCTGTTAGTTGCGGTCTGTGGTTATGCCAGAAATATCTACAACCGGATGCTACTATGAAAATGTAGATTGACTGTGATTAGAAATGTATAATGTTATTTCATTTATACTTCTCATTAAGGTTCTGTTTGCAGCTCATGGAACGCAGGGGCTATGGTGTAGAGTATATAAACCGGTATAAGCTGATGACCAGGTTGGCCTGCAGGAATTATGATATACGAAGTATTTATTTAGTTTTCTGCTTGTTTTATCTCTTTGTGCACAAGGGGAATAGTTGGCTGTGTAATTTTAATGGAACTATACTGGGAATGATGCCCTCCTTGACTTCTTGGGAATGATGAGTCAGTATAATAATTGGGTCCTTTCTTCCCTTAACATATTTAAGTGTCTTTCATTTTTATTGTAGGTTTCATCATCAGCGAGTGCCATTGGTGATTCTTGTTTGTGGAACTGCTTGTACAGGAAAGTCTACAATTGCCACACAACTTGCACAAAGACTAAATTTGCCGAATGTCTTGCAGGTGAATGCTGTTTTGTGTCTTGATTAATTAACATTGTTTGTTGAGCAGGTAACAAGTTTATATTGTTTCAACTTCTTCACTTACTGATTTGTTTCATGTGTCACTCTTAAAACTGCAGACAGATATGGTCTATGAACTGCTTCGCACATCTACAGAGTAATAATTTGCTGTCCCTTTTCTCTCTCTTTGTTAATGTGATTGGTGTTGACTGTTAATTATTGCACCCAGCATTTAGTATTTCAAAGTTTCTACTCTTGGACATCTAACTTGGATTTATTTTATGGTGATATGATGCTCTATTTTTCAAGATGGAGTTTCCTGTAGTAATGTAGGCATGTAGTTTTCCAAGCTATAGACATTGATTGCTCTTGCGTTGTCTTCTGCAGAAACGCTAAAACTAAATAAAAGCTTACTAAATTAACTTCAATGGCAAATTCTTGTCCAAATTAATGCAGTGCTCCCTTGACATCTACTCCTGTGTGGGCAAGAGAATTTGGTTCTTCTGAGGAGTTCATCACAGAATTCTGTAGAGAATGCAGGATTGTTCGTAAAGGTGATTCACTGGTCTTGTTGGACTTATATATTGCAAAGTGAAAAGTAGAAAAAGGGTTTAAAGGGAATTACAACATCTGAGGCATGCTGAACTTTTACTCGCAAGTTTTATGTAATAGATTGTAGAGATATTGTCTGTGTTGTTACATGGATATCAGGAGGATCAAGGGATAAGATCTGCCCAGGAAAGTGACTGTTTTGCTGGTGCTAGTCAGAGCGTACTACCTGCTTATGCTCTGTATAATCAAGCAAAACACTTGCCCAGCTCATCTTCTCCTTCAAGTTTTTTATGAACATCGTAGTTTCTCGTGAATTGCAATCATGTCACTCTATTCATTATGGTTAGCAAATGTGCAGCAGTTCTTTGGTTTGCCTTGTAAATGAGTTTTTATCTAATTGTTAGGTTTGGCTGGTGATTTGAAGAAAGCCATGAAGGATGGAAAACCAATAATAATTGAGGTACTCTCTAGCTCCTGAATGGTTTGCTTCCTCACTGGTAGGCCTCTAAATTAAATTGGATTCCATTTGTAATGTTGTCGTTGACATGACCTGCACGCCATAGTTGGCTTTTTTTTTGGTATTTGCAGTGCAGTTTTTCTTTTTAACTGAGCAATTTTCATGTCGAACCACTATATTGCTCATTTAGGAAAGAGTAACAAGGTTGAAATTTGAAAATGACCTTCTTGGGGCAAGTGCTAGTGCCATTGGCATAGTTGTTTGTGATTGACGTGCTTGCAATTTTTCTCTATGCGTGTCAGGGAATACATCTTGATCCTAGTATCTACTTAATGGATGACGAGAGTAAAACTCCAACTAATCAGCAACCGAAAGTTGAGGAGTCAAAGGTTTCTTCTGATCCTGCACCAGGTAATTCTTCCAGTTGTGTGGATGATCAAAAACTTGGTTCTGAAAGTAGAAGCCCGGGTCCTGAGAATTCTAGCACCAAGGAAGTTCTATCTAGCGACCAGATGCAAGAAGTTTTGTGCTCGGTTGCTTCTGTCAATATAGAAAATAAAGCTCCTGATGAGAAAGGTCGACTCTTTAGCCACTTGCGTTGTTTCATAAATATATTGACCTTCGGTTGACATTACATAGTTGACTGCAGTATGGCACGCAAGATTTGAGAGCTTTTTTTTACTGCTTTTGTTGTCTTATAGGTGAAATTTGTGAAGAACAGAAGACAGATACAAATCCTCCGGCAAAGAAAGAGAGATTAGGACCTGAACCAATAATTGTACCTATCGTTCTGAAAATGGCAGAATTTGACCACGAAGTATTGTTTTGTCATCTCCCTCGCTTTCTATTTCTTCTTTTCATTCCTCTCTTTCAATCACTGTAAAATTTACCAGTAGAGGCTGCTTAAAAAAACACTAGTAGTTATCATTCTCATGTGTTTTACGTGTAAGCATCCTGTCTAATTCTGCCACTATTTCAAGCTGTCGGAATAGTGCTGCTTAGAGACCTTTATTCTTTACCTTCCTAGTTTCCTGCTATATGTTTTTGTCATACATAATTATGACTTAACAAAGCTATTGCTTGTGCATTTTTAAAATTTAAATCTATGAACTATTGCAAGCAAGGGATTTATTGGGGGATAATCTGTTTTCTTATACTAAACATTATTTCAATAGGATGCTAATGAATTTTGTATCTTCTTTCCCTTTGCCTGACATGTAAAGGCGTTACTAGAAGAATGGATACCTACTCGTACCTTCAGCGATAACAGCATCTTAAAGGTAAATCCGCGTTCATTTTTCTGTGTGTTGGACCCCGGATAAACTAGCTGTGCTTGTTGTGTGACATTTGACAATGTTGTGTTGTCAAATGTTCTCTCGCTGATATGGTTTGAGTTCATACGACTGATGAAACTTCCATCCAGTACCTTCCACTCTTCCAGTACATGTTTCTGGCTCGCCTAAGTACTTTCTCTCCTTTTTTAAACTTTAAATTGCATTTCCAGTTGGATTTATTATCAGATTCGATTTAGTGATGTATGCAAATGTGACAATTTAGACGCAATATAGTGAATGGAATAAATGGATGCTATTCTGTAGAGCTGATTGTATTTGGCGATATCTTAAAAGAATTTTTTTTTGTGATAAAACTTGACTTCAACTTTTCAGGATAAAGATAGGCTAATAAAGAATTTGAAGACAGTCCAGGACTATCTTTGCTCATTTGAGTCACAGGTTTGCTACGCCCATCAATATATGCTTCCATCTTATATATGTTTGTATCTTTGCTCATTTGAGTGTTACAGTTTTGATGTTGACGGGTTCCAAACTCAGGCCATGAATACCACCAGTTGCCCTCTCTATAACGTCACCACCTAAGCTAGTGTACTTGATCAGCTTTGTTATGATGACGATCAACGCTTTAATAAACGAATTGTAAATTGTTATCATTACGAACTCACATATGGTACCATTGAACATAGAAGTGTCTGTCAGCCCAAACCAAACCATGGAACGTACCGAATAAGCACCCATTTGGTGCTGTCAGATTTGAGAAAATGGCGCACTTGGTCAACTCCGCCAACTGGAGTTATTGAACCCATTATTTTTCTCATCATTTCTCCTTTTGCCTTCTCTTATCTTGTACGCTAATTTACATTCACCAGAAACACCATTGGTCTATGATTTGACCGGAAAGTTCCAAACCTGTTCTGCCTTTAAAGTTTAGAACGACACTTTTAAGGAAAATAAACTAATAACACGAATAGTTTTTCAAGACATGCTTCGTTTATGCATTTATTATCATGTGACAGGGTCTGACTGTAGTAAATATCTCCGCAACAACGTTCCCCCAAACGTTGGATTGGCTGCACGGGTATCTTCTTCAGGTACTAAATTTTCAAGTTCTCATCTTTTACACTGAGTCCGAGACAAAGATGTTTTTGCTGACTTAAAAATTTACGCTTTTAGTGCATTGAACAAGGTATATCTACTCCTAGTCCCACTCCCAAGCATCCAACCAAGGATTAAAACTCGTACGCCGGTTCTTCTGTAGCAATTGTACTAGGTTTCTAAAGTATGTATGTAGCTACATGCTAAAAAGGTTACAAGTTTAGTGATTATCATATAATACCATTTATTTATCTTCCAAGTATAATTCTCAGATCTTTTGTAATCTTATTTTTAGCTGAGACTGTGATTTTGTCGTCCCAGAGTAGTTTCATCAATAAGATGTCATCCTTCTATCATTTTCACTCCTCCAATTTCTTAATGTTGATCATATCATGGTCAATTAGCTTTGTGTATTATCTTTCCGTCTACTTTCGATTGCTTCGTTTTGCATTCCTGTACCTATACATACATATCACTTTCAATTGTGAAACAGTTCAACGGTAAATTAAGACAAACTTGTAAGGGCGTACTGTTATTGGTGGTTTCAGCAATCGATTGTATCATGTATACACAGTTCACCTCAGAAACGTAGTTCAAGATAGTTACAGAGTACAGAACATCAGCCACCACCATTCGATCTGCCGTAAAACATTAAAAGAAACGTAGTGCAAGATAGTTACAGAGTACAAAACATTAGCCACCACCATTCGATCTGCCGTAAAACATTAAAAGAAACGTGGTGCAAGATAGGTACAGAGTACAAAACATTAGCCACCAAGCGATGTGCCGTAAAACATTAAAAAAGGCCTTGTAAGTTTACTAGCGATTATCAAGTTTTCGTAATCGCAAAGATTACAAGTACTATACAAATGGAATTATATACTCGTATTTTTGTAGTCACAAAGCCACAAAGGTTTTTAAAAGATATGAGAGTTGACCAAAAATGGGAAAAGGTAAATATAACACAAAAACGCCGTCTGTGGGGATCGAACCCACGACCACGTGGTTAAAAGCCACGCGCTCTACCACTGAGCTAAGACGGCTTGGATGATATCTAAGTTTTTATTTACTTATATTAATTGTTTTTAAAGTGGTGTTCGTGTTGTTCGAAGCTTCCCACAACCTTTGCTCCCTGGGAAAATAGTACTCAGTGTGTCATAGTCTCTCTTAAAACAGGCAAAAACATGTCAAATATCACGCGGACATATCCACACTTTTTGCCAAGTCTTAAGCATTCGGCTTTTATTCGTTTTAAATTTAAGAGAAATATGCCGGTTTTAAACAAAAATTTGTGCATTAAGGTCCAATTTAATTTACATTTTTTAAAGAAAGAATTAATAACTTGCTATCCGTATATTACAATGAAAATTTCTCCAAAAACAAACTGAAATAATCTTTAAATGTTTGTTCACATTAATGCATGAACTATTAGGAGTACAAATTTACACAATATTGATACATCTCATTTCGACGTGATGAAATACAGTGTCAAGCAACCGCTAATATAAATGGATGTCTGTTTTCCTAGGAAAAAATTGCATATTTACATCGTGGTTCCTTACCGGAACTGGATGAAAGACTCCAGCCCTGAAATCGAGGCATTTTTCCTCTTTTGCTTTAGGGCAATTTGACTATTTGTGTAAACAAACACAGTTGTACATCCTAGTTCACAATCGCTTTACAAAAGACCTTTTCAGTAATGCCACTTAGGTCTTGTCTCTTCTTCCAATTCTGTTATATCTCGATACTGGTACCATTCGCTTCCAGCCTTGCCTATAGGCAGAGGAGATCGGATAAAAACTTCTACAGGTTTTGGGACATGCACTTTAAAATGTAATTCGTCGATAGGCAGTTCAGGAATTGGAGTGGATATCTTGACGAGCTCTTTGCTGATTGGTTCAATGGTGATCCATCCCAGGCCTGAAATGGCTACATCACAGAGTGGCCTAACAAAGAGCAAAATTATGATGATATCAGAAGTCAGAATACAACTGAAACTTAAGCTTATCAGTAAATGATGGTCATAGAAATAATCGAACGGAAACTTTCAGAAAGAAAGAAGACGATGTCGGGCAGTTGAGAAATCGAGACATTTTTGTATCAGCGAGAAACATAAATGCGAAAATAAATATTTATCATTTTTATAATTCATCCCAAAAAAAAATAATTGTATCATTACTATATCTAGTAAAATAAAAAGTGAACTTATATTATCCCCAAGTAATTAACATAACGGCACCGGTAACGTGATATCTGTAGATGCAAAATTTTAGGTAAAGGGATGATAATGATATTTTCATCACTTATTCTTAACTACTCCCTCCGTCTCGGTCATTTGTTATCTATTCATTTCGACACAAATACCAAGGAAATGAAAAAAAGAAAAGAAAAATAATGATAAATAAATGAGCTCTCTCACATGTCCACTTGCCAATATCACATACCCCACTTCTCAACTTACCTAAATTTACCAAAAGTAGAAATAGATAACAAATGACTGACACATCCCAAAATGGAAATAGATAATAAATGACCGGGACGGAGGGAATATAACCTCCAGTCAATTTGAGACAATATAAATGTGATGGAGAGGGAATAAGATAACATGATGAAAGAATTCAATCCATACCCCTCGATTTCATCGAATCTCAATTGCAACATGCGGTGAGATTCAAGTCCGTTCCAGCTCTCTGCCCTTAGCTTTCCCTTTGGAGGCGTCAGTAGCACTCCGATTTCTTTCTGCAACCATGAAATTTACCACCATGAAATGAAATATGTGGGGTACGAAGTAACACGAACCTACGATCCTTTAACCCTTCTTACAGAAACCTAATCGACAAAAATTTTCTACATATTCTATTGTCTAAATGATCAGCCTCTTACAAAAAGCCAACAACTAACCTTGTAAAATTCATCGGCTTCCTTTGTAGGTACCACATGAAGCTGTAAAGCCTTCGGTCCGTAAAAGGTTAAACGCGTGCAAGGTAGAACCTGGAATATTCAGCATCATTAGTTCATTACTAGTCATTATGAAATTCCATGATAATTTAAATGCAATTAAGTTCAACTGCAGAATGTGAACCTTTAAAACATCAACTCGGACAAGACCACCCCAAAAAATTGAGAAACCCTCCAATCCATTTGCAAGTGATATGACCTCTTCGCTGCTTTGGTTCGACCCCTGAGGATTACAGTCAAGTGGAATCCATAAAAAAGGGTTCAAACTCCGTACTGTTCTACAGTCTGTTTCCGACTTTGATGGTCAACTTTAACCATTACTTTCTCAATCACAAGTAAAGGTACAAATGTACAATATTAAATTTGTGATTTTGATTTATCAAATCAACTATTTTCCTATTCGTTTTGTGGAAGTCCGAAGACTCCCAACTATTGTATATGTGAGAAGCTCGCGGTTAAAGTTGACTACCAAAGTCAACGGGCAACAATTTCCAGGGGATAGAGGGAGGACAAGTAATAAATAGCAAAAATGACCTACAGGAAATGATCGGCCCTTAAGCCGGCTTTGAGGAGCAAGGGCAGGTAAATCATCCGTATGGACTACAGCAGCCTGCCTATGATGGAGATGCACACCAGGAGTGTCGTATAGTTT
>JAGPOY010000867.1:20575-31522 GCA_018983105.1 Silene uniflora
GATCTTAAGGATAAAAAAAAAAAAAAAAAAAAATGGCTTCACAGAGTGAAAAGTTTACAAGATTTCATACCCCTCCTCCAAAGAAAGCATCAATCTGAATGGGACCCAGGGTAGTTCCTGGAACAGCAGATTGAATGGGCTTATATTTTTGAGCTGCTGCAGCAACAGGATCCTTATCCGCCATCAACCCTAGGTAACAAATATCAGAAATCAATTACATCAGTTAGACATAACACGTACGTGCCTATAGTGGAACAAGATGAAAAGGGTTGGAAGACAGGAGAATGGACAAAATTTAGCAAAACATTATAAAGGGGAGTGGCGAGAAAGAAAAAACAAAAGAAATCTAAACTTACTCAGGACGGCATTGATAAACGCTGATTTTCCAACATTAGCTGATCCCTACAGAGAAGAATTGAATAAACATCAAGTTAAGGAGTTGAGATGACTGAGAGGTCCACTAGAACATCTTCTAAGAAAAATTTGGAGTTGACCCTGATTAGCTCCAATATTGAAATCAAGGAACCTACTAACCAGGATGTACACATCTCGTCCCTGCAAACGTAAGGGAAGGCATCAGGTTCAAGACTTACAGCTACAACCTATAGTGTACTGAAGAAATAACGCAAATAAGAAAATCTAAGAGTGCTTTACTGGGCTATGGCTGTGAATAAGCCAATGAAATAACTTTACATCCAAATAATCAACTATCATGAATACCATAACCTTAGGACTAATAAAAAGACGCCCATTACAAGCTGGGAAAGGGAGACAGGAGAATGGACAAAATTTGGCATTGGATTGCAATATTTATGCAATGCCTCCGATTACTATTTTGTGTAAAACTGTCCTACAGATGCTTCTATCATCAACAGCATCACCAAGGCACCAACATTGACACTATCCCAATGCCCTCAAAGGTCCAGCAAATGGCGACGTAAGGGGTCAGATATACGCATCATTTGTTAACATAAAGAGTGTTTCCGGATTACCAAAAATGATAATTGAGCCGGGAATTGCGTGGATTTAGAGCTTCAAAATAGAAAAATTAACACAACCAGCTTAATTTGCTTGCATCATTATGCAGAACCACAGAATAATTAGTCTTTGGCTCCATTTAAAATGGAAGCATGGTTGCTTCACACACATATGCAATCAACTGTATCCAGTAGTTCCCCACTGCCAATCTATAATGACTTCTCTAATCTAACATGTTACACCTATTACCACGATCCTGCGCATCTTTTTGCCATTTTAGTTCTCTAATATTGATACGCAAATTCTGCTGAAAATTAACGGACCTTTTTCTCCTTCTGAATCTCTGCAACAACTCCAGTTATTCCAACCAAGGACTTTGCACTTGTCAAGTGAACACTTATGACACTGTAAGAATGTTCACTCGAATAAGAATCAACACATTTAATGGCACACACGCACATATGAGGCAAGGGAAAGAAACAAATACATGAAATTAAATTTCCAACCATCACTTCAGAGAAATATATATGAGCTGGAAAGTATGATGCAAGGTATCTAGAAAGTTCGGGTTTTGCCACTTCTCAGTATATATATTGAGAGGTCAACAAGAGATTAGATTGGGTTATATGTTATGTAAGTGAACCCAAAACCATTTAAAATGGAAGTAACCATCCTGCAGACTGCATGAATGAAAGGTAAATGCACTAACCTCACCGTTCACATGTTGAGATTTTCTTAGGAAAAAAATGTCCAATGGTCATTCATTCCCCTCTACTCATTATATTTATTAACATGCTTTTATATCTTTATGGAGTCACATGGAAAAAATTACGTATAGAAGTATAGAGATCTCAGAATTGGCATTGGTATACAAGCATGAACTCGCATAGCTTATATGCTTGTATGAGTCAAAAGCACTATTAACTAAAGGTTACACAAAAATTGTGCAATGACAGGTAATTTCTCTAGGAACTAGGAAGTTATCCTTTCTGTGAAGGTAACCGAAAGATATGAACAATAATTTTCACTGAAGATTGATAATCCAAGTTGTCTAAAACTTACTTCAACTTTTTCTTTGTAGTCGCTTCAACAACCCAATCACCAATACAGTTCATGTCAGTTCCTTTAGGGAGGAGGTCTACCTGAATGGATGTACAAGCACTGAATCACATGCAAGGCGCGACAGTATTGTCGTTGATAAAGCTCACATACCAAGAAATTACCTTGGTAACAACTAATATGATCGGATTTGCACCGGAAAGATCACGCACACGATTCAAGAAACTGCCACTGAAATCAACAATGTCCACCTACAAAAACAAAAACCTAAATCAATATAATGAAGCACCTGTGACATGCTGAACACTAAGCATATAATTCTTATTCGACCACAAACAAAGAAAAATTAAGACTTCAACCAATGGGAAAATTCAAAATTGTGAATCCTGATTCCTACATGCATGAAAACAATGGAGGACACAACTTTGATTGCATGGTCAGTCCACTAAAAATGAGCATCATCAAATTTTGTTGATATTCTACTATCTTGTATGAAACATGACAGAAAAAAGAAGAAAAAAAAAACTCAATGTTCTTGGTGGCATATTACACGATTAACATGGTGTTGTAAACTATCAATGGCTCAATGCGTTAGTTAAATAACAGAACTTACCAGTTTAACAATTAACGCTTTCTCATGGCGCAGATGAGATAACTTATCACGTAACTGCTCAGCGGTAACAAATTGCTTCCCTCCGGCATAACCTCCATGCCCACCAACAGCAGTAATCATGTGTCCATGTGACAGAAGTTTGCATCTCCCACAAAGAACGGTTCTGAGCTGATGATGCTTCTTTTTCTATGTCCAAAAGAGAAGTAATACAGTCTTAGTTCGGATGCATTAGAGTAGTACATGACAAGCACATCATTTTAGTTCAGTTTGTTAGTAACCACCACAGTAAGTAGCAGAAATAGAATCATGAGTTTACATTTATGGGCCTTGTGGGCATAACAGAAAATCCATATCCGTAGCATTTAGGAACCTCAACAAGAGCTCTCAGGGCAACTATCAGTACACTTCAAAAAAATTCGAGTTACAAAGTCACTGCTATTCAAACAAGATGCCCTTATGGAAGGAGCTCCGATCTGCTCTTATAGGAAACCTCTAGACAAACGATGGAGTCCTCAATCATAGACCAATACGGTGGTAGATGATCGCTCCTAAACACCATTATGCAATCAACTAGTCCCCCAACCATACAATGCTAGCCCAATCACAAAGCATCATAACTATCTGGTAAGCTATACTGTGACCAATCACTACTCGCTTTCCAAAAGCTTCTACCTGCAATCACCTTGTTCCTTTTTTGATAAATTGCCATCTCATGCACCCTAAAAAAAAACACACATTTCACGTCGATCCACCATAAGTATGCAACGGCACATGGCAATATCAATCTACCATTCTTAACCAACCCCCTCTACATTAGCCAATCCTGAATCATTTTCAAACAAAAGCTTTGCTATCATATCAAATATCAAAAACAACTAGCAATCTTCCATTTCTAACATTCACAAAGGGGCGCACAGGGCGTTCGCGGAGTCCATGCCTCCGAACCTCCCTGAGGCTTAGTTTGATTTACGAAAATCTTGACGAGGAAAACCAACTTGAATAACCTTACACAAAGCCCACATACAATTACGAGCTCAAGACAATCTTCACACACAATTTCGCTAAAAAGGAACAAACTTTCACAATCAAAAACCCCACAAATTCTCAAAAATCACAAAACACACACAATTATGAGCTCAGCACACTATCAAGCACAATTTAGCAACAAAATTACCAAAGTCCACACTTAATTAGCCCACAAATTCTCGCAAATTGCAGGGTACGGGGTAAGGGGTCGGAACTCGGATGTACGTAATCTTATCCTTGTGTTAGCAATACAAAGAGACTGTTTCCGAAAGCAAACACAATTTATCAAAAAAAGAACCAAACTTTTACAGTAAAAAAAACCCAAAAATTCTCAAAATTACCAGCTCATAAGTATCCAAATCAACAAAACCAGGAGCATCAGCTTCATTGGTCTGCAATGGAGCTCCACAGCCATAACAAGAAGCAACCAAATTCATCACTTTAACCGACCCACTTAACAATTCATCATTCTTCTTCTTCCTTTTCTTCTTATTAGCTGAAAGAACCATCTTTGAAGCCATTTTAGCTTGATGGTACTCCAAGAACACCTCCCCTCTAGTTGGCGCAGATGGTCCAGTACCTACGGTTTCGGTTTCGGTTTCGGTTTCGGAGCCGGTATCGGGTTCTGAAATCCGGGTGGTTTCATGGGTTAATGGGTCTGAATTTGCTTTACATTTGATGATTTTGAGTTTTGAGAAGTGGGTTTTGTAAGAAATGTGGAATTTTGAAGTGGGATTTTGGAGTTTTGGATGAAGTGTTGGAAGATTTGGGAAAATTGTGAGGGTTTTAGGAGGCATTTTGGGAATTTTGGATGGGGTTTTAGAAGATTGAATGAAATTTTATTTTTTTGAGTAGGATAAGGGATGAACATGAATGTTTCATTTTATTTTACAATTTTACGGAGTACTTCATTTATTTTGTTAAAAAAATTCATTTTTTCTTCCATGGCTTAATTTCGTCTTTCTTTTTTCGGTTTAGCTTATCTCAACTCAATTTGACAAAAGATTTGTACTTCAATTCGGCCAAGATTACTTCCGTTCTCGGGTAGTAATTTCAAGACTTTCAACTAGGGGTGCTAATGAGCCGAGCCAGAGCTTGACCTTGCTCGGCTTGTGCTCGAGCCGATCTCGAGCTTACCCGAGCTTGTATAAAATGTGCTCGCCATGAAGCTTGCGAGCTTTAATGCGAGCTTGAGCTCAAGTCGAGCCTTAATTTTTGATTTTTTTTTCTTCCGATATTTTCAATAACAAGGCTCAAAGGTTAAGTGTAAAAATATTTGGCTAATCGTTGGGACATTTGATATATGTGATACAAAGATATAATCATGATAAAATATTTTTATAAAATATAAGCAATTATCTTATATAATCACACAAATTCGAGTCGCTCACGAGCTTTTCGAGCCGAGCCAGTGTTTGCTCGGCTTGACTCGCTTAGCTCTAGAGCCGATCTCGCACGAGCCGAGCTTTGACCGAGCCGATCTCGAGTTGATCGCAAGCTGTCTCGACTCATTAACACCCCTGCTTTCAACGGGGTCCTACAGTGGTAGAATTGGGCAAACTTACTTGTTCGAAAGCTCACTTATCAAGCTCCATTCGTTTTCGTGGTTTAGGTTGCTCCTATTTCGCTCATTGCATGCACTCGTGATTTCATTTGCTCAGTGGGTGATCGAGGCGGCACGCGAAACCACAACTGGAGTGAGGGGAGAGAGCCGACGTCCTCCCTGGATCAAGCTTTTGATCACAAACTTCGTTTCAACCAAATAAAATTTAGTTCTCAATATTAATGCTCATTTTTGTAAAGCATCTATTACTTTAAGCTTCATGAAAAGTTTTACAAGTGCACAAAAAACTTTGGGAAGACTGCCTCGCAATAACTTAATGAGAAACTATTTTTCCATATCAAATAACCAATTTTATCTTTTACTCGTACTTTTGATTGATTACCAATATACAGTTCAAGACATTAATGACGACATGTAACTATAAAATCGCAGTACTAAAATGGTAAAGTAAATTCAAACCCACTCATACAAATTTCAGGGTCTTAAATAATGGAAGTCACTAAAATGTTATGAATAATCGTATCATATTATATAATAAGGTCATTAAGAAATAGAATTAACTCAAGTGGTTAGAACGCTCTTACTCTAATCGATTAGGGGTTCAATTCTAAATCGGAGCATAATGCACTCATGAACAAAATAATACTCTGTAATAATAAGGTCAACAAAACACGTTGGGTTTTGAGCCTTGCTCCACTCAAGCTACCTTTAATTTGCGATTAATTCACATAGCCATCAAGAACATCACTATTCACCTATTCATAAACATCACGTTACGACAACTTAATGGCATTGAGTATTTGAGTTAATGGGTTTAGCAGGATGGGTTGTTCGCATTGAGCACGTATATCAGGAAGCCAACCGAGCTGCGGATTGGCTAGCAACAAATGGCATTCACTCAACCACGAATACCACTGTCTTCGACGCTCCTCCCACGACCTTAAGAGTCATCCTCCGTGATGATATTTTAGGAGTTTCTTTTTCTCGTCTAGTTATTAGTTAAATTTTGGGACTTAGCCCCTCTTGTATACAAAAAAAAAAAACATTATGATGACTTGAGCTCATTCGATAAATGGTATATATATTGATTTTTTTTTTTCCAATAATATTTGATTTATCAATCTTCTAATTTGAATGTCTGATTATTGAAACAATAAATAAAAGGAGTTCAATTTACCATTCTGTAGTACGTGGGTTCCCCTCCCATATCCTTTTAGTGAATTGGTAAAATGATAAAATGGACTACTTCACAAAAAAACAGACAATACAATGTCATTTATAATTCGATTAAGCAATTCGCTTTTATATGTGATAATCTACAATTATAGAACATAACTTTATTAGGCATTTAGGCCTTGCGTGTTTTTTTCGGTTGATAGAAGCTAAACTAAACTGAGTTGAATTTATAATAGTTGAGTTGAACTCAATGAAGTTGAAGAAAAGTTAATTTGTAAAGAGTGAGCTGAACTGAAACGAATGAAGTTGAACTGAACTAAATAGTGATGAGTTTAACTGAAATAAGCTGAAATTAAGGCAGAAAAAACATAGCTACTCTCTAGATGACTCTCTCCCATACGTTTATGTAAAGTACATTATTTATTCACGAACGATTCTAGGCATGTCAAAGTCGAAAGGGTGATATTGAGTCAAATGTCTATACGGCCCGATAACGCCACCTTATTTATCCATAACGTGCCTCGTTTAAGATGGGTACTATACGTTTTAAGATTAAGACCGGTCGGTCAAATACTACCACATGCTCACATGGTGGTGTAATAAAGATAAAAATTTTTTTGTTGCGATTTGGTATATATTTGACCCGTTTAAGCTTAAAACCGACAAAATTTGTGTGATAACTTATTGTACAAGAAAAGAGAAAACCCCCAACAAAACCTCTCACCCGGCGGCCATCCCAATTTTCCCAAATCAATCCCTCTAAATTCCCCCAATTCAAATGGCGTCAAAAACCACCACCATACTCCGCCGCATCAACCACCTCCTCCACCACCACAACCACCGTACACCCCATCCCCTCCTCTCGTCAAACCTCAACCTTAACCCTAATTTCCGCCGCCACCCGCAATTCACCCAATTCTCCCCTTTCTCCACCGCAAATCGCCGAAACCCTAACCTTAACAAAAAAATCGACATCGGAGCACGAGCGCGACAACTCCAAGCCCGCCGTCTATGGACATACGGGCTAACCTTCGCCGGCATAGCTGGATTCGTCGTCTTAGTACTGAATAACTTTCAAGATCAACTTGTTTTCTATGTCACGCCTACCGAGGCGATGGAGAAGTATAATCTGAATCCGAGTAAGAATAAGTTTAGGCTTGGTGGACTTGTTCTTGAAGGTAGTGTTAATCAAGCTGCTTCTAGTGCTGAAATGGAGTTCGTTGTTACTGATCTTGTTACCGATATTCTTGTTAGGTATGTTGATTTCATCGTTTTCGATATCGTTATCGTTTTATTTGAATGTTTGATGTGGAGATTTGACGGAATTATTGTGTTCGCAATTTCTGATTTTCGATTTTGATTTGTTGTTACTGATGCATTCTCGCTAGTTATGCTGGTTTTGATCGTTTTTGACGGAATTATTGTGTAGTTTTGATTGATTTTGAATGAAATTTGGCGGAATTGACTTGCGAATTGGTGAGATTGAGCTAATCTGGTGAATTGTTTTGAATGATATTTGACGGAATTGATTTGCGAATTGGTGAGATTGAGCTAATCTGGTGAATTGATTTGAATGAAATTTGACGGAATTGATTCGCGAATTGGTGAGATTGAGCTAATCTGGTGAATTGATTTGAATGAAATTTGACGGAATTGATTTGCGAATTGGTGAGATTGAGCTAATCAGATGAATTGGTTTGAATGAAATTTGACGGTTTTGATTTGCGAATTGGTGAGATTGAGCTAATCTGGTGAATTGATTTGAATTAACCTTCTCTGGCATACCTGGATTTGTAGTACTAGTGTTGAATAGCTTCCAAGATCAACTTGTTTTCTATGTTATGGCTTCGAATGCTAAAGAGAAGTTTCGATTGAATCCTAGTCGTAATAAGTTATTAAGTTTAGGCTTGGTGGACTTTCAAGACTAATTGTTATCTGAGTTTGCTGTAGTTGATGCGCGCTTTGGTTTTAACTGAGTATTTGATATGGAGATGTAATGGATTAGTCTTGAATTGATTGCGATTTGTTGGAGGTTGAGCTAGCTGGTGAATTGACTCGAAACGGTTGATCGAGTTGGATGTCTGATATGGAAATTTTATGGAATAGTGGTAAATTCATTTGCAATTCGGTGTGGTTGAGCTAATCTGGTGAATTGATTCGAAAAGATAGATCAATGGAGTGTCTGATATGGAAATTTAATGGAATTGTCTGTAATTAATTTCTGTGACTGGTTTAGTTCTGACCCTTTTTGTGATTGAGCTTGCTAGTTTTGTTTCTGATATCGTGATTTTGCTTGGTCGATCTGGAAGACATTGCCTCCTGTTTTATTTTTTATGCTAAAACCTGGCTAATGTTCACCATGTGTCATAATTTCAGTCTTTGAATTGGAACATATTGGTAGTATGTATATCAATATATGTAAATTTAAAGCAAGCGCTATGAGAAAATCACTTTGACGGATTAGATAAAAGTTGAGTTGAACGAATTTAGTTATCCAATTCAAATAATCAAACTTCATTTGTATATTTGAGTTCAAATTTCACGAGACCTGATAGTGTATTACTGTATCATGATTTCCCCTTTCCGATTTGGAAGACATCATTAGAGGCTTCATTCTAGTCTTGTAATCGAACTGTGCTAATATTAACCATTTGTCATAATTTCCGTTATTGGGTGTGGAAGACAAAGTTTGAAATGTACTTTGGTATCTGTGTTTGCGATTAGGTATGATTAGTCACTGCAAGTATCAACATTGATGTTTTTGTAATTGCAGCATTTGTTTGTTGCGCTCTATCTTTTTTAGCATCTCGATTCTATTCTATATCAATTTATTTTTTCTTTGTTAGGTATCAAGGATCACTGCCTGATTTATTCAGGGAAGGTCATTCAGTTGTTGTAGAAGGGTTTGTGAAGCCTTTTACAGATGAGCTCAAGACAGCAGCAGGGAGTGAAAAGAGCAAGGAAATTACAGCAAAGGCGAGGAGTGGTGACTGTTTCTTTTCTGCAACCGAGGTGTTGGCTAAGCATGACGAGAAATACATGCCCAAGGAAGTGGCTGCTGCTATCGAGAAGAACAAGAAGAAGCTTGACGAGGAAGCAGCAGAGGCTGCTGAGGCAAAGAAAGCTGCTGTTGCTTGAAAATTCTCGTTGTGAGTATGAAGCTAACATGCTTAAAGTTTTGATCTTTCAATTATTTATACAGTTCAGGGTTTGTATTGGTCCGTATTAGGAAAGTGGTGTAGATCTATATGGGGGGGGTTCACGGATACTTATCTACGGCGGTTTTACATGAGTATAATTGTAAAGTCACATCTTGTTTATCCGAACAACCCTGTAAAAGTCTTCACCAGAAAGTTCTTTTGTATGGGTTTTGGGGTAAATAACATGGAGTCTACAAGATGCTAGTGTAAAACCGCCTTACAAGAGACTTTTTTGGTGTAGGCAATAGTTTGGGAATAATTGAAATATTAAATACAAGAATTTTGGGGATCTCCGGTAGTAGGGTATTAGAATACTGATTGACGGCTTTGATGCCATCGCATTATATTGTATTTCTCACTTGCACATTGTTTTGCCCTGGTAATAAGCAGGGATCGGTTTATTCATGGTATACTGTGGTGAATAAATTCAGTTTATTGCTGTCAAATTTGTTTTCTTGTATAGAGTTGCTGTACAAGTATCTTTTGTTCTTCTGTTTGTCAACCATACGACGTTTTGAGCTTGTTGAATCTCTGAGGCTACTCTGTTTCGTCGAAAACCATCGCTGTGGGACGTGGGTGGCATGTTAAAAGTTGAATTTATTTTGTTACATTTTGCATATATTGATCATCATTATTATGAATTTTAATAAAGTGTAATATATCAGAGATGCTGGAAACTCATTGTGCACCAGCCTTGTTTATGCAACAGCATTGGCCTTGTGATATGTATTGTGTCGTTACGGGTATGGATTTGGCTGTGATTCATGCCAAAAATCTGTTTTAGTTTTATCATTTTGGGAAATGTGGCTGATAGGATCTGCTCGTCTTGGTGATCGACAACCAACTGATTAGGTTGAATAAAAGGAATATGTTGGGGAGTATTTCGAGGCTGTAGCTGTGTGAAGCACCTTACCATGATCATCAGGACACCTTTAACCTCAGTAGCGAGTCGCGTGTAGTATAAGTTTTTGTGTAGCCCTTGAACGAGCATGGGACTCCTCGACACGCTGCAGTTACCACTTACCTAACCATAATTTCCTGTTGGCAGTTGGACAAATGCAACATTGGTGGACTCTCTTAACCATGACAAAGTGGTGGTGGTAGAGAAATAACGAGTTGTTGGGACTCACGTAACTCGATTCGATCACGAAGAAAGCAATTGCCCCATCTCAAACCCAAATAACACCCGTTGTCGAAAAAAGAGTTTTGACGATTCAAGTAACTTGAAAGCGTTATTGTATGTGCAATTATTGTGCATACAAGCTTCTGATACCCGGGCTCGACTTTAGATCAACAATCAGTTTTACAGTTTTTTTTTTTTTTTTTTGAAA
>JAGPOY010000868.1:0-20112 GCA_018983105.1 Silene uniflora
CTTGAAATTACCCATTCAGACCCGATTTAATATGCATTATTTCTTACAAATCTGAATCCGATCGAGTTAACCCGTTTGGCAGATTTGATTACAACTCACAAATCACCCTACAAGAATCATCATAGAAGGCCCACAAGGCATTCAAAGATGGAAGTCCAAAAGCTTCAACTAACAAACCAAACAAACCACCCTGACAAGACAAGACCACAGCGCTGTAAGCAAGGTGAAGAAACTGTAGACGCGGGAGTTAGTCAAACTGAGAATCCAAAAAAGAGTCGAGAATTCCTTTGTTTTCTTTTTGGGTTTACAAAAATCACAAAGCATGGCGAAGATAATTACGGGTCCCCTTCTCCTCTTTAATCCCGTATATCCAAACCCGATTACTAGTTTAATCTCACTTTCTTCTTCTCTTCTTCTTCCTCCTCGTATTCCTTTTACCCTATTCATACTTTTCACCTTTTACCCATCTATTTTTATTATTTTACTTTATTTTTTATATTATTTTCACCTTTCTCAAAGTCTCTTTCTTCTATATTACTTCCCCCTTATCTGTTTGGTCACATCCTCTCCCCTTTTTGCCCCTCTCTACATCTCAAGGTAATGTATTTTTCTTATCCCTTTAATGGGTTTTTTCATATATATGTGATTTATGTTTTATTTATTGTTAATTTGCAATTAATAAATTTGATAGCTTTGTTTGATTTGATGGGTTTATGAAATTTTGTGTTATTGGTAATTTGTTTGATTTGGTTGTGTTATGTTGATTTCAGTAATTAGTGTTAATTGGATGCGTTTTTGATGTTTTTAATCAAATTTATGATCTGGGGTTTAGTTTGATTCGAGTAATTTGGCGGGATATTATCAAATTCTTTGCTGATTAATTTGTTTCTGGGTATGCTATTGCCCAAATTCAAAGAAATTGCTTCAGTTAACCTATTTGAATAGGCATCATGTCTGTCTTTGCTGGTTAATGGCGTCCCGGTGGTACCGACTGATGGCGGCCTCCAGATGGTGGTATTATGGTACTGAGTCTCCGTACCACCCGCTCACATAAAATGGAACCTAAATAGGGCTATGTGAGAAGTTGGTAGTGAGTGGAGTGTAGTATCGAGACTTGGTATCACCTGGGGGTGCCTTGTCTCAGTCCGTTTGAGATTATTATGCACTTATATGATCTCTTCTGACAAATTTCCGATGTTATTTTTTGTTAAGCTACTTGAATTGTACCTAGCTATAGTTGATTTTGAGTTGTTCTTGTGCAATTTTATCAATGTTGTGTTTGGAACCATAAGTTAGCTTTCATTGAATTATGTTTCACTTGTCTATAATCGTAGGAGTCTTATGAACGGGATAGAACTCAGGGGTGGCTACTGACCTATTTGATTGATACGTTTTCCGAAATATGCGAGGGAACTGTTGAAAAATCTATACAACCAACTGGAACAAAGAATGTATCTATTAAACAAAGAAAGATTTAATCTTTAGCATTTTGTCGTCACAGATGCCTGTAGAGTTTCCTTAGTACTGAGTCTGATGTATATAGTTTGACTTGCAGTGGCTTGTTGTGTGAATTTTGCGTGCTCGTGTTCCTCTTGAAGCTATCTTTAAGTAACTATTTTGAATGGAGGAGTTTGGTTCCTCGGGATTTGAACGTATTGGGAATGCTGTTAGGAGAAAAAGGACTCATACTTTTCGTCGTAGACCTGAATCTCAGTCAGTTTCTGATGGCCGTGATATCTCAGAGGATGTTAGGGCAGGCTCTAGTGATGAGAACAGTGGTGGCGGTAGCTCAAGAAGGAAAGAAATTAGTCTAAGTCAATGTGTATCTAGGCTTCCTGGAGTTAGTGGCTCAGAGAGTGAGAACACTGTGAAAAGGAATAAAAAGACAGATGTTGGACTTGACGAGTTATATGGAAACACTTCTTTTGACGGTGCTGAGCAAGGACGAAGTAGCGAAGGGGCACCTGCTCCTGTTACTAAGAAAAGCACAATTAGAATAAAAGGTAGTGTGGAGCCTCACAAGACCATGGCATTGAATACGAAGACTGAGGAGAGTTCAGGTCCATCATTGGATGGTTTGGCAACTGGAACCGAAAATAAAGTCAAGAAAGTCAAATTGAAAGTTGGTGGTGTTACACGTACAATTGGTGCCAATTCTGCTTCAAAGAGTTCCCCTGCTTTAGATACTATGAGTTCACGCCAAAAAACAATCAATAAGGTAAGCACTCCTGCACACGTATTAATAATTAGACACATATTAGCAGTTTGATGGTTTCGTCGTATTCTAGTTGCATGTATTGAATTAACTCTAACCTCTCATCAAGTGGTTTGACTAATCCATAAACTATGTAGTTGTTGGAAATTATATACAGAAAGATCTAGTGATTTTTTTTATAAACCTCTACCTTACATTTGCGTGAATGCAAGTGCCATTGTAACTATGACATTCCTGTGCCGCAAGGCTTTTAGGGTTTCCACAAATGGTAGGGTAACGACAAGGGGATGCCAAATGTGTGCAGCACTTTCCCTTGATAAAAAATTGAGCCGAGAATGGTTTAAAAAAGTTTAGTAAAAAATAATCATTAATTGACTACTAGTTCATGATAAAAGGTAAGCATAACTAGTTTACCTTATTAGTTTTCATCTAGGGTGATTATTGATCAATGCCTCACAGGGTGTGTTAGATAGTGATAACTCACAACGGAGAGAGAAACGAAGTGGACTACAAGGGATTCCTTGGAAGGATTTCTCGAAAGCAGGGGTTAGTCTTGGAAGGGAGGAACCTATGGTAGCAAAGGGTGCTGGAAAAAATGGCTCTGGAAAGCAAGTTGAGAGGCCTGATTCTTCACGTAAGAGTAGAAGGGCTTCCAAGAAGCGTGCAACTCCTGGTTTGGATGATGATGATGAGAATGATGATGAAATCAGATACTTGGAGAAACTCAAGAATATTAGGCTGTCATCTGGATTTATAGAGGATGATGAAGAATCTAGCAGAAAGCATCGAAGATTGTCCAAGTTCTCTGGTAAAAGTCCTCAAAATGTGGAAGGCACGTCAGTGGCCAAAGATGGAAAGAAGAGATCCCCTTCGATGGATACGGACTACGAGGAAGATGAAGGACTAATTTCTGATGGTGAGCCCGATGGTAGAAAAAGGAAGAAAGCGAGGAGGGAATCTGTCGAATCACCAGTTGAACCTAAGCGGGAACTGACCCTAACAAGTCGACAAAGAGCACTTCAGTCAGGCAAAGATGCATCTGGTGGAAGTGCCGCGGTGGAGTTTCCAAACGGACTACCTCCTCCGACATCTGGAAGTATGTATCATTCATTACTCCCTTCTTTTCACTTTTATGTTGTTGTACTCTCTCTGAAGTCTGACCCAACCAATAGCTTACACATTGCATTTGGTGTGTCTCCACCAATAGTCCACTTCTCCGTTTTATATATCAAATTTGTATTGGAGAATGAGTGTGGGACTCCTTAGACAATGTACGTGTGGTTACATAAAAACTGATCCATAAAACAAACATTATCGTATGGTCTTTGATGTAATCTGGTTCGCAGAACCAAAGGAGATACTTACTGAAGTAGAGCAGCAAGTGAAAAGAGCAGAGGCTGCTCAGAGACGTAAAATGCAAAATGAGAAGGCAGCTCGGGAATCTGAGGTTTGCTCAGTCTTTTTTGTTGTCATCTGTTCATGTAGCCTTGTAGACATCTATCTATACAGTACTATATTTGATTTGTGTTTTTTTTTTTTTTTTTTTATAAAGGCCGAGGCAATTAGAAAGATACTTGGTCAAGACTCAAACAGAAGAAAGAAGGAAGATAAAAAGAAGAAACGAGTGGCAGATCTTGCCCAGGTAAGGAATTCCTCTTGTTTCAGTACATTCCCTTGTCTAGCATTATCTACATTGCATGAGATTATTGAGACGCATCATGTGTGCAGGAGAAAGCAGCTGATGAGCTTTTGCGTGCCTCCAATAGTGTGAGATTGGTGATGGGGCCAAATGGAACAACTGTTACCTTCCCGAACGAGATGGGTTTGCCTAGTTTATTTGCCTCTGGACCTTGCAGGTATACATTTTGCGTGGACATATCCTTCTATATTACTCATATATATTCAGTTGGATATACCTAAAGTTACGTGTCGAACTGTGTGACTCAGCTATTTAATAAAATAAAGCCTTTTTGTTTCTGGCTTGACATCAAGTACTATGAGAGTATGAAGGTATCAGTCCTGTGTCGGAGACTCAGAGTTAACATAAGTCACCTCTCCTTTTTAACTCGACATGTCCAGTTATTGTCTTATTTTTGTCTCCTCCTCATCTTGCCTTCATTACGACCTTGGAGATTCTCAGAAATGGATTTTTTTTTTTCAGTTATCCTCCTCCACGGGAAAAATGTGCCGGTCCATTGTGCTCAAATCCATACAAGTACAGGGATTCGAAAACAAAGGTGCCACTGTGCAGCCTGCAATGCTACAAGGCAGTTCAGGGAAATGTAGGGAGGGAAACGGCTACCTGTTAAACTTGGTGAATGCCCCCTGTCAAAGTGTCAAATGTATGTACATCACCTCCTGCAGGTACATCACCTCCAGCTCTTGTTTGCACCATTTTTCTCTTCTTCTTTGCGAGTGATACGAATAAAATAATCATGTAGTTTCTATAGCGAGTTACTCTGTATACGGAATAATAAGTAGGCGCTATTGCAATATTTTATGGTGATAATCATGTAGTTTCTATAGTTAGTTACTTCATATAGGGAATAATAAGTAGGCGCTCAATATTTATCGTGTAAAACATAAAAAATTCTTAATGATATATTGAGATGAATTGTTGCCAGTTACTTGTGAAATGATGCTACATTCTTTTTTTTTTTTTTTGCTGAACGCCTGAAGTTAGGGATGAATGCAGTGACGTTTGACATCAGTCGTAACTCGTAAGTTTCAACATCGTTTTTTTAATTAATTAATCCAAACCAGCAATTTTCGTACTTTAGATCCTTGGGTATCGTGTCGGGTAACATAGTTCTTGGATAATCCGGTTCAATATACTTTTGCTTATTATTATTATTAGGATGGATAATCCGTGATAATTTTAGGATGGAAGGTAGGAAGGGGTAGTTACTGCGGATGAAGACTCATTCAAAGTACCTTACAGGCTACAGCATGTATGAAATCATTAGGCTTGGCTCCCTTGTATTAAAACAACGTCAAAGATGAACGTGGTAGGGGAAACATGGGAACGAAAGTCGTGTCGGACCGATATTCAATTATCAAATCATTCAATGGAATCTTCATTACTGTAAACATTGGATTAAAATAAACTTGATACAACCTTCTGTGTACTAAGAGACAAGCTGGTCCAACAACATAATCAAATAATCAAACAAATTTGTGCTACTTTCGCAAGTTACACCCTTCCTATAAGTAATCATTATTACGGAGTAGTTATTAATTATTCTTCATCTAATCATGTTCATCTTTGCGGATAAAAGGATTCGAGTTGACCCGTTTAACAAGCAAGGTCTAATGACCATCTCCATATTTTCGTGTGTGCGCGAATGTTTTTGTTTCTTGTAGTATGTTCAACGTAATGTGTAGATAAGCTAGTTGGTAAAGTTAATAAGCGAAGTTATCAAATAATTGTTTTGATATGAGCCTTCGCGGTTAAGTCGTATGGTGTACTGCACACATTATATGTCGACTTGTATACAATCCGTGATTAAAGTGAACAAATTACAGATACCAGTAAGTTGGTCACGTAAAACGAGTCAAATATTATTGCATATAGATACATGGAACAAGAGTTTACCATATTCTAGGCATTATGTTTTTTGTCCCATTTATCTGATTATCTCTTTCACCCGCTCTTTGTTTCTTAAATAAAAATTTGTGACGTAAATAGTTGGAAAACACGAGACATTGACATCAAAATTGAACACAATATTATTTAGTTTATTTATTGACAAATATCTAATTGTTTGTTGAGAGTGAGGCCATTACAAAAGATAAAACTGCAGATCAAATATCTCCATCTAGTTTGACTATGCTACGCACAAAAACCTTGTGTTTCACGTAACCTAAACGTATATAGAAAAGTATAAGATATAATGAGCCCTTGGTTCATTATCGCATATTCGATTATTCGTATTCAAGAAAGACCTTGTCTTGTTGTCCTTGCATACTTTCTTGTACAATAATATTATACACAAATCCTTTTTTAAAACTAACATATCCGTCTTAAATTTAAAACTGTCAAATAAGATAATAACGCAATAAGAGAATGTCTAAGAACTACTCCGTAGTAAAATACTTTTTCTATTTATATAATTAAAATTTAATTTTAAAACAAATACGTTCATCTGACATTTTGTCCGTCTTACTCATAATATTATATTGGGCCATATACATGACTAAGCTCAAAATAATGCACCAAAATTTCTTGAATTTGTCCTCTTAGATAACTTCATATTTCATGCCATAAATAATTGATGTTTACGCTATTTTATTTCCATTCCACAATCAACACCCTTTCTCCACACTAATCAATCGTTCCTTATTCAAGACTATTTAACAACAATGCTCGTAAAGCATCACATGATTATACTAATCTTTATTTTAATCATAATCATATGATTAATCTATATGATTATGCATGTGGCTTCTAATTCTTGCCTAATCCTCTGTTCTACAACCGCGAATGACTCAACACTTCATCCCTTCAAAAATAATACTCGTATTATAGTACTCCATATTTGGTTATTGCTTCATACATAATAATTCGAGATACAAGATGAGATACAAAATAAAACAAGTGACAGAATTTTCATTATCATTACGACTCATAAATCATAGCGAAATCATGATCAACTAATCAAAATACAGTAGCTAAATAACAAAGTTGCTAGTTGCTACCAAATTAAAATATTATTTGTTACGTTATAATTATAGAGTATAGAGTTGATTAATTCAGGTCAACAACTATATACATAATCGTGACAACTACTAAACTAGTTTACCTGCTCTTTCCCACCTACCTTCACATTTCATATATACTCTTTACATTTCATATTCCCTTTTCATTTAAACAACTTTTCTTAATGTTCATTCTAAACGTCACATAATTCTTCTTCTTTTTCGATATCAAAACTACAAAAATATGGGATGGCAAAAGAAGGAAAAGATTATAAATTCCGAGGTTATTTTCGGTTATCCGAATTTGGTTCGACCATTTTACATCATTTCAATTACTCTTCTTAGTTTGTTGTTACCTCTGTCTTTTCTTCTGTTAGCAAGATTATCAAGTGCTCGTTATCTTATATCATTAGTCTCAATTACGCCTCCGAAAACGTTTCTTTACTCTCTCTTCCTACACACTAATCCAAATCTCCTACATGCTCTTTTACTAATTGTTAGCTTAGCCGCGTTAATCCATGGGTTAACAGGGAGGATTAGCTTGTTAACTGAGCTGCCGGGCCCAATATTCCGGCCGCGTATCCATGCGGCATGGATATTGCTATGCACTTTGCAAGTATGGGTAGGGTTAGGAATCGAGGCTACGATAAACGTAGGAGTTGATGGTGCAGGGTTCGGTGATGGAAGGTCTATGGTAAGTAAGTTGGTTTTCTTTGTAGGCTTACATGAGACCATGATTCATTGGTCTAGGACAATTGTAAGGCCTGTGGTTGACGACACGGTGTATGGTGGGCCTAGGGAGGAGAAATGGGCCGAGAAGTGGGCTTTGGCAGCTTGTTTCGGAGTGTTGTCGTGGTTGAGGTTGAGAGATGAGGTGGAGTCTTTGGTGGTTGTTGTGGAGGTTAAGAGGGATATGATGATGAAAGTTGGGTTGGGTGATTTTCTTGGGTTGTGGTTATATTATTTGACGGTTGCGATCGGAATGACTAGGATTTTGAAGGGTGTTATGTGGTTTTGTATGAAATTCTTTTGTAGAGATGTAATTGAGGAACAAGATTCTGTTCTTGAGGTTGAAGATAAAGTTTGATGCACCCTTGTTTATTTGTCTTAGGTTTTGCTTCATTCTCTTCTTTTCCTTTTTAATTTCATATATTCATCAAATTTTCTTTCTGCCAAATATTCAGATTTTTACAATCACACTTTTGAATAGTTATTATAATTATAATTGTAAGATGTGAATTAATACAAATATAACCTTTAACTGACCGACTTCGTTTGATCCCGATTAGTTTTGTCTGTTCTGACTTCTGAGTATTATACTTGCCTGTTCTGACTTCTGAGTATTAACATTGTTGCGTTCGCTGTAAATCGAACTCGAGAGCTCTAGTCAAGCTAGTTTAAACTTCTGTCAGTTGATGTATGTAATCGGGCGTTGCTATAAGCCTATAACGTCTTATAGAAACGGTCAAATTGTCTAGTCGAATTTCCGAAATTGGCTTGTTTGAAATGTCATTGTCTGAAATAGAGAGAGGTGGTAGGGTGAATGCTAAGAGAAGTAGTTGTTGGTTTGGTAAGGAATGCGATTAGGACATTATTAGGTAGAGGCGTAGAGCAATAATCTGATGTTGTTGCTGCCGGCTGCTGAATGCTGATACGCATATTCATAGATTGAGACTGCAACAAGTTCTAGTCAAGGATGATCTGCCTTGCCAAATTAATATCAGGTCTCTTGCTTATGTCTCTCGAGTAAACCATTTTCTAGAAAAACGTATATGATCAAAGACGGTGTGTCGTTAAAGTAGTTTTCTTCATTTATGCGTATAACTGTGTCACACAATATCAGACTTACCGTGGAGTAGACGAGTAGTATTTTTAACTATTTGGGTAACTTCTTGCTTTAAAATTTGATAACTTGTCTTACACTTTGATCGTCATCTGTTTTCCTATAAAACCGTCTTTCTAATCTGCTTTCGACTCTTTCTAATCGAACTGTAAGTTCGAAAATGCTATGGTATGAAACTTAAACTAAAGAACTTGATAACTAAGATTAACTTAATCAATCAGATAGAGCGGGCCAATAAAAACGGAACACAAAGCAACCTAATCACTCAAAACGAACAGTATGTGTCCCTTTTAGCTCATACAGACATACAGTAGTACATTCATTGTATATATTTGTATGTAAATTGTCAAGATGTTAACTAAATGTAACACATTGTGACAATGTGATTCGTAATTTCCGATGAATTTAGTTCTTGAAATCGGCTTCCACTAGGACATGTTTTCTCTTAGGGTACCCCAACCCAAACAAACAACTCAAGTACACCTTCCCATCCTTCACAGTCGCTGCTGTAGCAAGCCGATGCACCGGTCCCCAAAATTTTTCAGTCACTGAAGCAGTCTCCCAACCATCCGAGCTTTCTAGCAGCCGTCCTGAAGGGTTCCCTGCAACCACAAGCTTACTCGGGGACAAAAGCTCTAGACCGTCTCCCAACACGAGTGACCCGGTCACTATTTTAACTAACTTAATCGACTCGTCCCCTTTCTTTAGGTCAATCTTGTACAATGTCCCCGAAGTTGTGTGAATTACGAGCAAGTAACCGTCAGGGTGGTACACAATTCCATTAAGGGCTATCAAATTTTTGTACCATTCTTTGAAAGTGAAAACTGGACTTGTTATGGTTGACACCAGTTTCCCATCAACATTCACCTTCCAAATTTTGCTGGTTTTTGCATCGGTCACGTAGGCATTACCTTCGTCGTCTACTGCTACATCATCCGCCAATGTCTTTTCCTCACCTACGCGAAATTTTACAATTGTAAGAAAACGTCCTTATCAATAACATCAACAACATTGCAGATACACAAAATCAACTTGACACGAACTGAAAGCACATAACAGGTTTTGCAGTAAGCCAAATGCTAAAACTGCAGTCAATGAATGCATGTCTCAACCACTTTACACCCACAAGTAAAAGATGGCAAGTATTCATGTTCAATTAGGTGAAATAGACATGTTTATTCAAAATAAGACCGGCATTTCGAAACAGAATGAGTTGAACAAGTCTGAACCAACTCTGTGTGATCACCTAATTGTGACTCTTACACACATCTCATGTGCAAGTAACTACCGAACACACAGCTCGTATTGCATTCCTATTTATACTGTAACATTTTGATTTTGACTACTCCGTTTTAAGCACTTTAAGCATACGTAAAAGTGATAATGTTAAATTTGCCACATTTGATTTATCGCGAGGATATTAAAAATAATTCTCCTGACACCGTCAAAAGGTCCAAAATCATAATTCATGCTTAAACTACCGTAACAAATAGCCTACACGTCTACAACCTCCGCACCTTTGATGATGTCGATTTTGACCAGTTTTTTCTGGCAATCTAGATACAAGCTTTCGAATCTGAAAATTTTCACATTTCAAGTTTCAACACTAAACATATATTGGGAACTAAGTTGTTAAAACTTAGCAGCCCGTTAACCATCGAAATCAAATTAAACAAAACAATTTCGGAACTCTTTGAGAAGGTAAAATGTAAAATAGACATATTTCGATAAATTATGCAGAGTATAACACACAGATTATGTCTCCACACATATTTGAAAAACAAATTAACGATCAAACTTCAAATTGGTTGATCACGAAAGTCAAATGTACGTATTAACAAGAATGGTATGAATCTATGACGAACACAAAAACGTACCAGCAGGGCCACTGAGGTGAGTAATGAACAATCTTTGCCAAGACGAAAGATCATACGCAGCAAGTCCACCATAACGATTCCCAATGACATCCGCCACAGCAACCAGCAACCTGTTGCGAGGCCGGTCAATGACAATGCCCACAGACGCATTGCCTGCCAAGTCAGCATCTTTAACGACCGTGATTTCATCGAGTACAACATTATCAATACCGTCTTGATCATGATGGTCGGGAACATTGACCACCCCTACGCCTCCCTCCATGTAGGAGACTATGAAGCGATGGTTGATATGGTCCCACTTGACACATTCTCTGAGCCAGCTGTTGCTATGGTATTGGTACACGTGGGTTGAGGGTGGGGCCCTCTCGAGGCCGATGAGAATGCCTATGGGAATGGCCGAGAGCAGGAGAATTGAGAACAGGAATTTTGTGGAGAATATGCAGGATATGCATCCCATTTTTCTTTTGTTTTCGAGTTTTGGTGGTGACTATGTGGCTTCTGTTTGGTTTTTCTGAAGTTGTATTTGTAGAGGGAAAACTTGACTAGAAATCGGGTTGTGGATGAGCAGTATTCTCTCTTATTCTTTGGAATCGCTATATTTTTTAAGATAATGAGATGAGAAAATTGTATTTCAAAATTCAAAGACGTTAGAGTTAAGATATCACCATTTGGGATTATTATTATTATTGACGATAAATTAAGAAATTAAAATACGATAAAATTAATGTTGTATTACTCCATTTTTTTAATCAAAGGACAACATTGGTTACATAACAAAAGGCTTTCTGATAATGTTATTGGTCGAGGAAATAATGATTTAATCCGTTCATTGTTTATAAGAACTTAAGAAGTTGACGAGGAAATTTATCAAAGAATATTAGTCTTAAGTTTGATTGTATCTCAATCTATTGGCCATTTACACATCAATTTGAACTTTAAAAACTATGTGATAAATAACGTGAAAACATAGTGCTACATAACTACATTCTTCCAAAATAGACGCGTCAAAAACTAGTGAGATGTCAAAAATCGGTTTAATATAATGAAACGGATAACTTTCCATATTCACAAATCAAATGTACACTTAATCTAGCAACCATATGAGAGCATTGTGTATGATATTTTTCTATAATTTCTTAAAAAGTTGTTGTAGATAGGTGAGGGATTCAAGTGATAAGTTGGTGATTATGCATTTAAAAATGTGAAATTTGTTTGTTTTCAAAGGGGTTAGTTTTACATTGTTTACTCACCTATAAGTTAAGTGAGGGTTGATGGGAGTACAATACAACCAACAAATAGAAGCCATACAAATTCTTTGATAAATTGGTAAAGTTTGGTGCATGTTGGAAGGAAATGGAAATGAATTTGCAAAGGACCATAATATAAGGAATTAAGGATGGAGATTGTGTTGATTGTTTTCCTCAATTAGCTTGATTTTATAACAAATTAAATGTGTAATATTGTGGATTGTTTTCAAATAGCTAGATTCGATTGTTAGGCTTGATTTTGGCATGCGACATGGTACGTAACTTGATTTATTGAGGTGTTATTGTTATCGTAGAATGAGGTAACACTTAAAAGAGAAGAAAATTTCGATTTTATAGTCTTTTTCACTACAATCAATCAAATTATAATAATACTCAGCATAATATACAAAGTAAGTTCTTATTGAATTTTAAAAAGTTCTTATTGCCATAATGTATTTAATGACAAGACCTGCTAGTATGCATACAACAGTCTCATACAAGACTTGCTAGAATTCTAAATTTCGTAGGCAATTTTACCGAAAATTTTGAAAACTCGCTTCAAACACGAATTTCCTTTATCAATATAAAACCGTTGTAAGCCAAACTGTTAATTTCCGATTCAAACTTAAGAGTATAAAAATTTGGTAATTAAGATCATTCATTCACATTTCATACAAGATTAACTTCATCAATAAAAAGGAAGAGTATGTACCCCTCTTAGCTAGGACATACATTGTTGTATTGTACTCTGTAAACTGTAATTGTCATGATGTTAGCTAAATGTCTAGCATAAAACATTGTGATTTACAGGGTTATTATTTGACCCGTTTGAACCTTAATAAGATATATCCGTTTTAAGCGAGACTTCTTGTGTTTAATTCTTGAAATTGGCTTCAACAAGGACATGTTTTCTCTTAGGGTAACCCAACCCTATCATACAACTCAAGTACACCTTCCCATCCTTCACGGTCGCTGATGTCGTAAGCCGATGCACCGGCCCCCAAAACTTACCAGTCACCGAAGCAGTCTCCCAACCATCCGAGCTTTCAAGCAGCCGTCCTGAGGGGTTCCCAGCAACCACAAGCTTACTGGGAGACAGAAGCTCTAGACCGTCTGCTAACAGAAGTGACCCGACAACTATTTTGACAAACTTAATCGTTCCATCCCCTTTATTTATTACGTCAATCTTGTACAGAGCCCCCGAAGTCGTGTGAACTACTAGCAAGTAACCATCAGGGTGGTACACAATTCCATTAAGAGCTATCAAGTTTTTGTACCATTCTTTGAAAGTGAAAAGCGGACTTGTTATGGGCGATAACAATTTCCCATCAACATTCACCTTCCAAATCTTTCTTGCTTTTGCGTCACTCACGTACGCATTACCTTCATCGTCTACTGCTACATTGTCCGCCAATGTTTTTCCGTCATCTGAAAAATATTTAGCAGTTGAAGATATATACCGATTACATCAGATTTCATGTTTACGTAATCTACAGGAAAATGAATACCTTGGATAGCTAAAAGCAGAAACTGTCATTTTGAAACAGAATGAGTTGAACAAGTTTGGATCAACTCTGTATGATCATCTAATAGCACATGTAATAAGGAACTCGGTTATTGGGAATAGGGACAATGTTACTGGGGCGAACTCATGAAGATGTTGAAAGTTAATTATCTAGGGGCAATATTTGTTGAGATATGAGCGAATTCAATTCCTTGGTAGATGAATTACTTTTTAACACGTTAAAGAATAAGATGGGATTAATGTAAAGATGTATGTTATAGATTAAATTAGAAACATACATTTATATTAATAATATATTACATGTAACATGTTTATGTTACGTAGGTTTATTAGGGTGAGTTTTTCTATATAAGAAAGACTTGATATGTGTTGTAAGTGTGTGAGAGATGTAGCCTCAACAATGATAGTGTGAGGTCTCTTCACCATAGAGAGGGGTCGTAGTCACCGCAAATGGAGAGTTGTGCGGGGATTTCAGCCTGACCCTTTGAGTGAGATGCGTGCTCGGGGTTTATGTTTGGTTTATTGTATGAAGGTTTGTCAAGTTATCCTTAAACTTGTACTCATGAGATGATAATATATTATGGATGAGATGGTGGACGTAGGCATTTGCTGAACCACGTAAAAAATCATGTTCTTGTATTTTTCTTTCTTTATGTGTGAGCGCTAATTTTCCCCAACAATATGGAAGTCTGAAGATTCAGAAAAGGCGACGATAAAAATGGGAGGTCGGGTGTATTACTTTTATTGGCCAATTGCTACATTTGATTTTGGTAGTCATTGACTTTAAAATCTTTAAACATACCTTAAGCTATAATGTCAAATTTATCACATTTCAATTTTGTCAAAAATGTTGCTCCATAATTTCATTATCTTAAAAATTATAGAAACGTCCCTAAAGCTATAATGTCAAATTTGTCAAAACAATTACTCCATATTTTCATTATAAATGCGTAGTTTATTTTCGTAGTAATTATAGTGATGGATCATGTACCGGTTTTTAAAAATTGTGTTTGGATCAGATCTTTCCTTTCGGATCGATTCTATTTCGGGCTTGATTGTCATCCCTATATCCGTAAACTATATATTCACCTAAATTTAAAGAAATTAATTAACGATCAAACTTGACATTGGTTGATCGACAAAGTCAACGCACATATTACAAAAAAAAAATGTTATGATGAAAAAGAAAAACATACGAGGGCCACTGAGGTGAGCAAGGAACAAGCGTTGCTAAGAGGAAAGATCATATGCAGCGAGTCCAGCATAACGATTCCGAATGACATCCGTCACGACAACCAGCAACCGGTTGCGAGGCCGGTCAATGACAATACCAACAGATGAATTGCCTGCCAAGTCAGCATCTTTTACGACCGTGATTTCATCGAGTACCATTGTTGTCAGAATCCCGATTCGATCCTACGATTCTACGATTTTACGATCTAAAAATGATTTGTCGATCCTGGATCTTACGATTCTATCCTGGTGGTAGAATCTTACGATCCTATATATTTAAAAATTTCTATTGATAGGATCATAATACGATCCTACGATCTTACGATCCCACGATCCGATTCCATGATAAAAATATTAATATAAAATTTTCTATTATGACATCGTAAAACCCAAAATTTGTATAAGTTGTAGAAACAATGATATTAGAATCATTAATTTTCAATATTTTATGGATAAATGTAATAAATATGTGTTTTTGATCTTCAATTATATGTTTTTACCAAAGAAAAAACTGTACGATTCTACGATCCGATTTTACCGACTCGATTCTACCTTCCCCATCGATCCAAAGTAGAATCTCGATCCTAACAACATTGTCGAGTACTACGTTATCAGTACCGTCTTGATGGTCAGGAACATTGACCACACCAATACCTCCCTCCATGTAGGAGACTATGAAGCGACGGTCGAGATGGTCCCACTTGACACATTCTCTAAGCCAATTGTTACTATGGTATTGGTACACGTGGGTCAAGGGCGGGGATCTCTCGAGGCCGATGAGGATTCCTATGGGAATGGCTGAGAGCAGGAGGATTAAGAGCAGGAATTTTGTGGAGAATTTGCAGGAGATGCATCCCATTTTTCCCTGACTTGTGGACTTTTAGTGAAGACTGTTGACTTTGTTGCTTTGTTTTGTTTAGTTTTGTGTCAATGTATTTGTAGGGGTTGAGCCGGCAAACTTAACCCGACCGAAAAACCTGACCCGATAAAATTCAAAAAAATGACAACCCGAAACCGAACCGAACCGAACCTACCTATTTGTGACTCAACACCCGATACAACACGTTGATTAGTGAGCCGAATACAAAACCCGACAAAATATTGACTCGATTATATTGATATTGTAGTAAAATTAATATAATAATTTACATCAGAAAAAAAAACTAACTAGTCAACCAAAAAAAATAGGAAATCACTTCTATTACCGCAGTGGTGGAGCAAGGAATTGATCATAGCGGAGTAGCGAGGACGAAAAATTTCAGCGGACGCGAACGGGTAATAGAGTAAGGGAAACTCAGAAAAAAAAAATGGAAAATTTTAACTTAAAACTAAAATTTCCGACTCCAACGGAGACGAGCGCCCTAGCTAGCCACCTAAATCCTGCATGAAGGACTACCACACCTAAATCATCTAAAGCCAATGCAATATGAAAGAAAAAAAAATCAACACTACATCCAAAAAAAATCAAAAATATCATTCAAAAATAAATATTTAAACCACTCATTTGGTGCCTTATCACATAAATTATACCAAAACTTGTATCCTTTCGTGCCTTACTCATTTATCAACCCTGTGTTCATAAGATAATCTCATCAAAAAAACCTCAACCAAAGCAAAAAAAAAAAAAAGAATACAAAATGAGTAGCATGAGCATTTTCGCAATGAACCAGAAGGTGTTACTAGCAAGCAAGCCAGGTTACACAAATGTCGAAGCACCAACAAGGTTAGCTAACATGGTTACATACTCTAGGAAGGTCCGGTTGGTCGCGGTTCATGCAACACCGGATAAGCTTGCTGAGAGTATTGAGCAAAGCATTAAGACTGCTCAGGAGACATGCTCTGAGAATCCTGAGAGTGGTGAGTGTGTTGCGGCTTGGGATGAGGTTGAGGAAGTCAGTGCCGCGGCTAGCCATGCTAGGGCTAAGACTAAGCCTAATGACCCTCTTGAGACTTATTGTCAAGACAATCCTGAGACGGCTGAGTGCAGGACCTATGATAATTGATTTCGTGTATTTGTCCTGTTTTTCGATATCATTATATCATATCGTTATGGCATCCTGTATACTTTTATGTGTTTTATGTACTCCTAGAAACGCATTAATTTACGTCTGCTAAAAACAGTTGTATTTACAAAATCGGTTGGAATTCAGTATAAAAAACAGTTTCGTCTGTTTATGCTGTTCTTGCTCTAGCTTACTGATGCATACTGCTTACATGAATTTTTATGGATGATTAGCTTGTAGTTTGAACTTTGAACTATGCTTATGATCGATAATGTTTTCTATGATTATTAACGCGCATATTACAGTGTGAAACGTAAGCTGTGGTAGGCCAATTATTTATTACAATGGCCTTAAACCCATATGGAGTATATCTTATCATAAAATGTAGGTGAATATTCATTAAAAGAACCTGAATTACAAACAAATATCTAGATTATAAACGTTTAGACGACCTATATTCTTGCAATTTGCAAAGCTAAGTTTTCAATAAGAAAGAAAAACAGAACTTCCTGCAACGACGACTACCCATGTACAAAACAAAATGGTATTGGCTGACAATATCCTCAACAAAGCAAATTACGCGGACAAAAGGTGAAAATATCCTGCCGTATGAGCTAGAGATGTTTGCTTTCGAAAAGTGATCCAGTAATACTCAAAAGACTAACAGCGTCTGAGGACATCAATATGGCTGTCATGGGGACGTACAAGTGGTGCCACCATATGATCAAGGACATCCGTAGCCGTTAGACAAACATCCGTCAACAGCTGACGACGGAGATTATACTCAGGAACACACTTTGGGACTTCAACGGAGAGCCCCATATATGCTCATTGTAGTCCTTGAGAGAATGAATTATGGCATCCTTAGACCTGATAACACATTTCTGATCCATGGATGTGTTGCTGTAGAGTACTGATTATGAATGCATCCATCCTTGCCTCGCTCTCAAGACTTGAGTTATTTGATGACAGAACTGTGATAATTGGATGTCAAGAAGTATCAGATTTACAGAGGTTTTGGAACATTGGTAGGTATGTCAAGTATCACATGGTTTCCTCATCTGTGATACTGCAGACCCAGGTGGTTCGGAACTTATCAAACATTAGAAGTTTAGAACAAAGGATCGGGATATTAACAGTGCAGTTGATTATACGCCTACGCCTGACCCACGACAATAGTGTGACATATTGCGACGCATTCCCCACCAAGTTATCACCAAAAAAACACCTGCTAATGTGAGAATCAACACATGAAACACCATCCACAGGTGCATTCGACATATATGCAATCACAGTTTGCAACACAAGACATAGTACCCGAGATCAGACGTCGAAAAACACACAATCATTCATAAATTTCATATAAACATATTACAACGCCAATCCATTGAGGCAACAGCTAGATTACCTTACATAACATTAAATCAAACACAAAAGTAAAGAAAAGAAAATTCAAATCTAATATGGAGTTCTTAATCCGTTCCCTTCAGTTATACACATTATTTAAAACATACGATCAAATTATAGAAAACGTATACAATTCAATGGAACGGGGAAAATAATGACGACACCACACATTAACTTAAATCACCCAATACGCCACATCCTTAAATAAGCTACCACCAATACAACAATCCAATTGCCAACATTAAAATGCATTAGGAACAGGCTGCACAGGAAAAGGTAACTGCCATGGCTCGAGCAAAGCGTCAGGAATCTCCGGAATCTCCATACTCAATCCACTAACTTCTTCAACAATCTTCAGCACGGAATTCAGAGAGCATAATCTATCAGTCAGCTCCATAATCTGAGCTCTCAATACATTATTTTCCGACTCGAAACCTGCATAAACCTGCGACACCGCATCAATTCTCTTCAACAGCAAATCATTTTCAACCTTGAGATTGTTCGCTTGCTCAATCAATTCTTCCATATGTTGCTGCTTCCTCATCCTCGATCGACGCGCTGATTCTCGGTTCGATGTCATCCTCTTTCGCTTTCGATCATCCATTTCGTTACTCGTAATTGATCTGATCGTTAAATTAATTGATTTTTTCGTATGATTAGTAAAACCTAGAAATGATGAAATGATAAATTAAACCTAAATCGATTGAGAAATATTAATTCATGAGAAAACGTAGAAATAATGGAGGAAAACAACGGAGAAAGAATGGAGGATTCGAATCCGACGGATCTGGATTTGGTAACTCATGAAGGCTGATTAAGAAACATGAAGATTGAATTTTAATCGAATTTAATTGAATTGAATTGATTTCGAAAAATGTAAAATTGGGGATTTTGATCGAAAAAGTAGGTGAAGAAGAAGGAAAAAGAAGGAAGCTTATCTTAAAGGGGAGAAAAATGGAGGAATATGAGGGCAAGTTGATAAAACGCGGAAAGGAAAGCCGGAATGGTATGTGTGTGGTTTTATAGAAAAACGGGGATTTGTGATTACGGATGGTGCATCTTTTTCTACGGAAGATGCCAAGAAGCTCGTAATGGGGATTAGTTGGGCTAACGTTATCTGCACTTTAAAGTATGCACGTTATCTTTTGGTCATCATTTACCAACCATTATTATTAGGTCGGGTTTGGACTTTGGAGACGGGGTTGAATAGATGTAGTGTCTTCGATAAATACTTCAATTTGAGCCGTTTGTGTGACCGTACCGGGATGTGTATTTGTTTCTTCCGGGTTTTTTTTTACTACGTGTCCCAGAGTCACTCTAAGAGTTACCCTATTCAATTTCAGCCTCAAATAAAAAGTATTAAATAATTTTCAGCGAGTATCGGATTTTCGCCCGAGACTGGTTTATCGCACACCGAAAGCCATAAATGTCATCCATTGCTCCTCAAAGTTTGTGAGGCCGCTTTGTCTGATCCGAGTAACCGTCTGTGTGATTTACGAATATTTTGATTCCGGTAGCATAGTATCCTGAAACCGTGTATTATACACTCCATTTTGATTCGTCTCGACTCGTGTTTCTTATTCTCCCGGTTTACTACCAAGTGTCTCTGGGGTCACTTCCAGAGTTACCCTCAGCCAGCCTCAAATAACAAGTATTAAACCATTTTTAACGAGTATCCGATTTTCGTCTCATATTTGTTCATCACACACTAGTAGCCTCAAATATTTTTCGGAAATTTTCCATGGTACCCGTGTGGTTTGTCACTTTGCCAATGGTACCCCTCTTTCTAAGAATCTGCCAATGGTACCCCTAAGGTTCAGTATTTGTGCCCTGCGTGACCTTATTGCTACAGCTCCGTTAGTATCTTACATTTGAGCGAGAAAATTATATCTAATGACTTGTCTAAGTAATTATTATACTTCCTAATCACCTAATTTACCTATATATATACACATCATCTACAATTTATTGTTAATTATTCATCAACATACAGACATTTTCATCATCATAAATTGTACGATTTTTTTCAAAACAATTATCAATTTTTGTGCAAACTCTTTTTGT